>CATIWJ010022328.1:0-10350 GCA_949640765.1 Croton laevigatus
ATCATTAAAAAATAAAAACTAGACTATATTTTATATATAGTTCGAAGGAATCCTGTAATTTTAAAATTTCAGTTTACAATCCTCAATTTTATGAAATTTTAAATAAAATTAGTAATAAATAATTTTAGAAATCAAATTGATTTGTGAATTAAATGAATTATATGTTTTTATTTTAATGTAATTTATTGATTTGAATTTTATTGTTGGCAATTATATTTTTTCTTTAATAATTATTATGTTTTTTATAATTTAAATAAATCATAAAAAATAAAGAGAAATTTTACGATTTCATTTTTGATATTTGGTCATGATTAATATTAGTCATTTAGCTTTGACATAATAATTATTAAAATGTTCCTAACTTTTGCACTTTTACAATATTTTATTCTTCCGTCAAGTTTTTTAAATATATTCTTAAAATGTTTTATCAAATTGTTAAAGAATATTTTGAAAATCTAATGGAATATTTTAAAAATATTCTTTCAAAATTAAACCGGAAAACGATATAGTGTAATAGTGCTAAAAATTAAGGATTTTATAATAATTATGTCAAAAAGCAATACTATTGTATGATTGAGCAAATATTAGGGATGAAGTTATAAATTTTTCAAAAATTAATTTTATTTTAAATTAATAGAAAATTATTTGGGTTAATATATGTCATATATTTATTAATTAAATTTCAACTCCAGTTTGGTGATCTCATAAATAATATAATTTTGTGTTATTTAATAATATACTCATTAGTTGATGAATTTTAAAAAATTTCCTTCCTCGTTCGTTTTCTTCATTTTTTATAAGTTTTTTTAATCCAAATTTTAAAAGCATATAATAATTGACATATATATATTCAAAATTTGGTAGAAGTTGGATTATAAAACACATAACAGAATTACAAAATTCACTAATAGAAAAAAAAAGGAAAAAAAAGGAATAATAACTAATACTACCTCAGTCTTTTAGATTTCTTTACATTTTTTTAGGGTTGAGTAGCTTCAAGTTTGATGTTGATAGTTTGATGGGTTGGGTTAGTTAGATTAAAATATTATTTATATATTATTAAACTACAGTAATCATACTTTATAACTAACATAAACCTACTTTAATCTACCAAACCCAACCTATCAAATTATCAACACCAAACTTCAACCTAAGCATGCTGTTTGAAATGTAAAGAATTCAAAAAGACGGAGGTAGTATTTTTGTTTTTTTATAACTATATTTTTTCATTGTTTTAATTTTAATTTTTTTTTTAAAATCTCTTATTAAACATGGAAAAATATCCTCATACTATTAAATAAAGTTATAATAGTAAATTTTTTTAAAAAAATTACAATAATTATGATTTTTTAACAAAAAACAATAACACTCTTTTTCAAATGTATATTGTAATTATTTTAAACAAATTACCCCAAGAAGCGTTGTTGTTAGAAAGAGCGAAGTTTCTTTAGTTGGGGCTAAAATAGTACAACAAGAACAGGCCCATCAAAAGCTTATCTATAAGGACATGATAATATACATAGTCGTTCGTAGAAATGCCATTGGTTCCTTTTGGTTTGGTTAAGAACAAAATATTATCATTAAAACGTTAATTCCACCAATAAGTGGCAAGGAATACTTTGTTCTTGTCTTCTTCTTGTAATAGCAATGTTTTGTGGTGTGGTCAAATCAAAGATTAAAGTTGTTTTATTTTTTGAGTTGAAGGTTAGAGATTTCCATGCTATTTGATTGTTACATGTATATATGCCTATTAGCAATGAGCCCAAAGAGATAAGGTTTTGCACCCCAACTGGGAGAAAAAATTACTTACACAATCAATCTAATTGGAGATTCCGAATTTGAATCTTGACTTATTGCAATTAAATTATACCTTAACATGCAGCTTCAAATATAAACTTCAAAGTGGAATTAATAAAGTTTACTTATTAAAAAAATACTTATATTTTGTAGATATATTAATTTGTTTACAAGATAAAAAATTCGAAAAAAAAAAAATAGTTTTACCTCCGTTCTTAAAAAATTGAAATTTTTACTATTTATCCTCTTTTTTTTTCCTCTAATTTTTTTCCCATTATATCCCAAAAAGTAATCAACTCACATCCACTCATTATAAAAATGGATCCCACACGCACTAAAAAAAATTACATCAACTACAAGACAAAGGGCAAAATCGTCCAAATTCTACTAAAAATACCAAAAGTCTCACTTATTTAAGAACAACAAAAAGCCCTAAAGTCTTGGTTTTTAAAGAAACGGAGGTAGTAATAAATTTTTAAATAAATGAGATGAATTAATTATTTGCTTAATATGTATGTAGTAGACTAATGTTGATATTCAAAGTGGGTATGAAATTTTATATATTTAGAGGAGGAAATATATGATCACTATAGTCACATCTAAAAGTGATTATTTAACTATCACTTTCTCATTGGTTGAAAAGAGTTTAATTTAATAAAGAACAATTTATTATTTATTCTAACGATAATTTAAAAATAATGAATAACTAATTTTTATATTAATAAAATGGAACACGTAATGAGAGATCGATTATTAGACAGTCATTTTTAAATGTAATTGCAACTAGCATTTCTCAATTGTATATAGGTTTAATTACCAAAAAGTCAACAATTTAATTTGATAAAGAAAATTCCAAAAGAAAGTTATAGTTAGCTAGCTTTAGGTGATTTGCCAATATATTTTTTCAATAAGGTAGCATTATGGTTATGCAAATAGTTAAGCTTGGACCTTCGAGTGGTAAATAGACTAATACCCAATTTTCTCCAATTATTTACTATAAATTCCATTATTGGGGTTGCTTTATTAATTAGTTATATTAATTATGGGTTGGTTGGTTTATTATTAGGCTTAGTGCTACTAAACCTTCTCTCTATAATATTATGAAATTGTCATAACATCAAATAAATATATATATTAGATTATATTTGTGTTTATTAATTGAATGCAAAAGCCTATTTTTTGATTAAATGATCAATTATAATCTTTTATTTTTATTTTGTTGACCAATTTGTGTAAATATTACTCTTTAAAAAAGGAGAAATTATTAGTTATTTTTAATATTTATTTATAATATATTTCAATTTTAAAACTACTTGCAAATTATATTATTAAAATACTTAAAATTTTCACAACTACAGCCTTAAAATAGTCAATTCAGTTATTTAAAAATGTAGTTTTCAAAACACATCTACACAATCACATTATTTGTATGAAATAAAAGTAGTACTTTAAAAAAAAACAAAAATAAATGCACTAAGCATAGGTAGGAGGACACGTGGAAAGCCCAAAACACTTGAAAGAGAAGAAAGTGACATAACTTTTTCAAACCACCATTTAAAATTAGACAAGTAAAGTAAGTAAATTTGCAAAATTTTTCATTAATTAGTTGATAGCAACTGCAAGTCAAGTCTTTTTGAAGGGTGAAAAAAAAATAATTAAAATTTGGATTATTTTCCTGAAACATAAGGTTTGTATTTTTGAGAATAGCAGTCTACGGTTGGTGATTAGGGTGGGAATTAAAGGAGACCGTTGTAAAGGGGGCAGGGGGAGAGGTGGTGGTTTATGTAATCCTCTTGGCATTAATTTTGATGACTGCGCCATTGTCCTTTCTTCTAATTGCGTCATTATCCTCAACTCCCAATTCTACTTAAAGTCCAATGGATTTCGTTGGCTCTAATACTTCACTCCGTGATTAAACAATTATACGAATAAATCGATAAAAGAAGTATTATATGATTCACGTGTATTTCTGAGTTTATTTAATCAGAAGCATTTATTAGAATTTGTAATGTGATTTCTACAAGTAGAGATTTTGACAAAATTATCTACGACATTTTGTGAAGCGGTTATTTTTGTCGGTTAATAAAATAAGCTACTAGAAAATGACCGAAAAGTTGTTCAGATAGTTAGATGAGTTTAACTTATATTAATAATGTCACTCGTATGGTATAGTCATAGATTCCAAGGCGGAGACAAACGTGGCGCACTGGTGGGAGACTAGCTATTGTATGTATTTTTTTGCTAGGTTTGTTTGGTGAATCTGATTGAATATTTGCCCGTCAACTAATAAATTTTATTTTTAAGCATTATATGCTTGTGTTCATTTTTAATTTAACTTTTAATTGATTTATATTTTAACTTTATTATTATTGAAATTATTATACTTTGATTGGAATACAAAAATACAATTATTAAACATTGAGGTACAAAATTAATAGCCGTGAGTGTTTTATAATTTGATGATGAAAAATGATCTAAATGAAGAATTGTACGGTCAGTTTTGTCATGAACAGAGCTTGTAATGAATCAAACCAACCCATGTAATGAGAGATATGGTGGTCGGGAAAATAGGGTTCAATTACCATCAAAATCCCAACAAACCTTTTGATTGGAAGGGTAAT
The DNA here is from genome assembly GCA_949640765.1 of Croton laevigatus. Classification (NCBI taxonomy): domain Eukaryota; kingdom Viridiplantae; phylum Streptophyta; class Magnoliopsida; order Malpighiales; family Euphorbiaceae; genus Croton; species Croton laevigatus. The sequence goes on from CATIWJ010022328.1 coordinate 4,419, forward strand.
AGACCTATGCTCAAGAAAGAAATTGAACATGTGGTTCAAGTCAATTTTGCCCTTCTAATTCAACTATTCCTTTCATATTTTTAACATGAAATGTTTGTAATAATTTTAGCATAATTTTAACTTTGTAATAAAAATAGTATCAACAACTATCTTTGCAATAATTTTAATATTGTTTAAAATTAAGAACCGATTCGATATTTTTAGAGTTTTAAAATTACCTCAAACTTTGCTTTTTTTAACAAATTTCACCCTTTTCCAACATTAAACTAAAATTACTCTTAACTTAATTTCATCATAATTTTAAACTTATAAAATGTATAAAAAATTTATTTTACTTTCAAATTATATCGATTTTATCATATATTTAAATTTTTTAGAATAAAATAATTTAAATCATTTATTTTGTATTTATTTAATTTGAATTATTTAATTTATTAATTCATTTTAAATATTTATTTGTACAAATTACTTTTATTTAATTTATTATATATTATATTTTTTTAAGTTTTATTAAATTACCAATTTAATGAAAAATTAAAATTAATAAAATTAATTGCGTTGTTATAAATAATGCATGAACCCGAAAAACAACAACAATGACAAGGCCCTCGAATAATATTTTGCCTCGACATACCAGTCCGATCATTGCCTCTACTAATTAAATGTTTATTTTAATAAAAATTAAAATTAAAAAATTATTAGTGTTCTTCATTGATAACATGTCTTACCCATAAAATAGTAGAATATCGAATTACCATAATTAGTGATGTCTAGAGTGACTAGTACAAAAGTATTTATTTGACAAAATCCACCTTCGGCAACGGCATACAGAAGACAGAGGGGCAATATGCAATTTAATAAAAAAAATATAATACGTGCATTAATTAAATAAAAGTAATATGTATAAATAAATTGTTTATTTTTAGAAAATACTTTTAAAATTAATTAGTATATTAATGAAATTAAATTAAATAGATGAGATGGATAATTTCAATTATTTTATTCTAAATAATTTAAATATATCATAAAAAATTAATTTGAAAGCAAAATGACTGGCAAAATAAATTTTTATACATTTTAAAAATTTAAAATTATGTTGAAATTTGTTAATGGGCACTAAGTTAAGAGGGTTTTTTTTTTAATTAAAGACAGAAAAAGAGTGAAATTAGTTACAAACGCAAAATTTAAGGTAATTTTAATATTTTGATTAATTTCAAATTGGTTTTTGACTTCAAAAAATGCTGAAATTATTATAAATGTCATCATTTATGCTGTTTTTTTTGTTATAAAATTGAAAATATATGAAATTGTTACATTTTAAATAGTTGGTGATAAAATTATTATTTTAGCCCATTGATTTTGTTAGGTTTTTGGATTTATTAATCCAAATCCAAATCAAATTTTCAATCTTGATTTTGTGTTTAACTTTTTTTTTTTTGGTTAATCCAATCATAATTTTTCATTTGGGATTTTAATTTGATTTCTTAAACTCCATGTAATTCAAATCCATTTATTGAATTTTATTAAGAATCAAACTTACTCATTATAACTTATATAATTAGGGCTTCCTATGTAATATTTACCATTTATTGGTAAATCTTAATATAATATACTTGTGAATATATTAGCTATATTCGAAAAATAACAGTTTTTAAGTATTTTTTAATTTTCTAAACAGTTAAAAATCAAAAATCATATTTTCAATATTCAATTATATAATTTTTAACAAACTAAGCAATTTTTTTTTATTGAATGTCAACTCTTTTAATATTTTAATTTTATCATTTTGTTAAAAAAAAAGAAACCAACAAGCCTAGATTAAAACAACTAATTTTGAACACTCCCGTTATATTAAATTGTTTGTAATATTATGTAACTACGATTACATTAAACTAATGGGTACTTGTCATAATATATTGCATTACAACATTACCAAATAGCTGCAAATATCATTAACCATTTGCAATTTAGACAATTTTTAATATCTGTTCTCTTACATGTGTAATCAAACATATGTTCAGTGTTGTCTAACTTATTTGAGTCATTTCCAAGTTGAGTCTATTAGGCAGATTCTCTCTGACTGCTGCTGGATATTAGATTAATCTTTTAATACTCAATTAGAAACTTTATTTATTTATTTTTGAAGAATCTGTGGTTTATTATTATAATAATAATTTTAGTAATTAAAGCAAGAAGCTGGATTTGTTTCAGAGTTGAGGGACTAATGTAATGTGTGTGTGGCTACGATTATAGAGAGAGAAGCATGTGGGTATTGGAATCTAATTTATTGATAATCCATGTTGTTAACTGGGAATCACGAGATCACTTAAAAATACTCATTAAGGGATCATTTTGATTCGGATTAAATAAGGCAAAAGTACATCTTTACCCTTTTATATATTATAGGAAAAATTGGATATGAATGGAGGGAATAACGTATATTAATGGTGGAAGAGAATGAAATTAACCATGCATTGGGATGATGAAAATTAGAGACAATCATATGCTAATTCCGTCAGCTCCTACTTGAAAATTTTTCATTCTACCTTCTTTTTTTTTTTTTTATCATAGTTATAAATTCACGCATCCAGGTGTGAATAACGAAATTCAAACTCAGTCCATTAGAATTCAAGCGCAAAAGTCTTACCACATATGCTAGCTCACAACTAGGGCTTGCAAATAAATCGAGTTGTTCGCGAGCCACTCAGTGTTCGCTCGATAAAAGCTCGGTTCGAGCTTAGATCGATAAGCAAACGAGCCGAGCTATTTGCAAGCCACTCGGTGTTCACTCGATAAAATACTCGGCTCGAGCTCGGATCGATAAGAAAACGAGCTAAGCGCGAGCTAAAAATCCAAGTTCGTTTCATTAACGAACCGAGCTTAAGCAGGCAAGTGTTTGGCTCACTTGAAAAAATATGTGTAATGAGCCGAGATATTCGTAAGCTACTCAATGTTCACTCGATAAAAGCTCAGCTCGAACCGAGAGCGAGCAGTTGATTCTTATTAAGATCATACTAACCTTGTTAAAATAATTATCAATTAAAAATTTAAATTATTATTAATGAATATTACTTTTAGATTAATTAAAAATAAAAATATCTAATAATTGTAATTTATTTTTAAATAATAATAATTATAATTCAATTTATCACATATATCATTCTAATTTTTGAAAACAATAATTTTAATGTCTATATTATCTCCAAAAATTTAATCTATTTATATGTAAATTTATTATAAAATAATTATAATTTAATAAATCTAATATATTTAGATTATATACTTAATTAAAGTAAAAATATAAGTAGTTAATAAGAGCCAATGATATAAAAAGTTTTCGAGGGTAACGCAATTTTGTTCATAAACAGTTAACTAGAAATTACACAGAACGATTAAATAGTTTAATGGAGACAAAGTATAAGGAAAGAAGTGTTATTTATCAAAATCTAATAATTAAATCATAATATTAGTCAAACGTCATAGATAAAATAGTATTTTTTTTTCCTTAATTTTTTAATGATTTTAGAATTAAAATTTATTAAACTATTATAAATAAATATTGATTATCAAAATATTAATGTAAAAGAAATTGGTAGGTTTATAATATGTTTTTAGAAAAGATAAAAAGAATTTCCGAAAATCAATAGTTATTAGATTTTTAATAGTTGTTCTATTATTTTTAAAATATAGTAGTAATTTGAAAATAAAAATAAACAACGAATAAAAAGAATAACGGAATGCTATACACTTTAAATGCCCATGCCCATCAATTATTTCAAATGACAATTTCTTAGCAATATTAATGGCTATTTATGATCTTTGTATTGGAAAAGTAAGATGAAATTTATGAATAATAGGAATTCATATTAAAATTTTTCTTCTTCCAATATATATTTTTTAAAATTTATAATTTCATTTAAGGGTAATGTTGTCACTTTAGTTCATTTTTTTTAATTTGATCCGGATCAAAGTGAGGCAAAAAGCAAATCCATTAATATTAATTTATGTACGAGGATGATGATTACGTTACGTATTATTAAATCAGTTTTTAGGAATATTCACTTGTGCTACTCTGTTCTATAAGGTTCACCTCTAAACTTGGAACCCTAACTAATGAATATGATCAAAATATGGGTTAGAACCCTAATTAGTGAACTTGATTAATATAATCACACAATTATCAGTTCTTAATTGACTATGCTATGCTCTGTTTAAAAAAAAAAAAAAAAGACTACGATATAAGATATTTTCTTTGGTTTATACGTACAATATTTTTAACTAGTTGAATTATTTCTAGCAATTATTTACAAACTAATAGTTAAAAGTTAAAAATTAGATGGGTTAGTTCTTTTAAAATTGTTATTTATATCTCAAAAAGTATCATTTAACATTTTAATCGACTAAAAATGACCTCTAAAAAGTTTGTTGTAGAATGGCGAATAATGCCATCTAAAAAACTTCTGTTAAAACAATATTCTTTAAAAAAAAAATTACCAAATTTTTATAAAACTTGTGATACTGAAAAAAAAGTTTAAAATAAAAAAAAAAATGTTGTCTCTAAATTTTCATGAGTTGGGAGAAAATAACAACTACAAGTCATTGATTTTGTTGAACATATCTTGGAAAAAATTTAATAACGGAAGTACTAATTGTTAAAAAAATAATAATAATTAGAGTAATTTCATTGAAATTTACAAATTGATGAATCTGAAAGAAAACAGATGATTACCTGGAATGCGCGGGAAACCACATGTATTAACACAGAATCAAATAAACTAAATTGTGATTATCGAGTAAATTCTATTTGCAATCTAAAAGGTCAACTTTGTAATTAAAGATGCACGTGTGATGATTACAAGTAAGCAAGCAATTTTACTTACATTTTCCAATTTGAGTCAAAATGTCTTATTCTTTTATATTAGTGCTAATTAATGAATTAATTAATCTCAGTTTGGAAAATAAAGACATAACCCTTTCTTATTAATTAGCATTTCATATAAATTATAATTTTCCTGTTACAGCATCTCCAATCATTTTTATTGTATTGTCTATTTGATCGTTAAGTTGATGATTCGATAGAGATTATATAACAAATCTTCCATTTCTAGAGAGTTAATTTCTATTTTATGATGGAAAATATATTAGACACTAGACAAAAAGAAAAAATCTAAATACGCATTGAACAATACTTTTTTAAATTCAACTTATGTAGACAAACGTTTAATTATATCATTATTAATACGTTTTGTTGCCTGATTAAGTTATATTATATTTATTGCTTTTTTCAATTCATTTACGTAATGACAAGTGTTACTGAATCAGATTCAAATCCGGTAGAGATTCATTATGGGGAAACCCTTTTAATCCGATTTTTTTCTTTCATAAATCTTGTATAAGTAATCTACTATCTCATTTCATTAGACCAAATTAGAACCATCCCTTATTAGTTAACTTCCGTGCTAAGCAGTAATTTTTTTTTCTAATTTGTATAAAAAAAAAGAAGAAGAAGAAGTAAACGTATCATAATTGGCGGCAAAGAGAGTGTGCACATGAAAAATACTCCATGTAATAAAAACAATGAGTTATCGAAAATCGTGCCCTTAATAAGCGACTTCTACTATTCTGTCAACACTAAAATTAAGCAAACAACATTTCTTAGAGCATCTCCAATGCAACATGAAATTGGTCTTGTGCACATGACACATAAGCAAAATAGAAAATTTTTCTAAAAAAAGCTCTCCAATGCTAATGTCCATTTAGAATGTCAAGCCTATGTGGAATTGACATTGTGAAGTTCACTTTTTACTTCTAGAAAGCCTTTTTGACAATGTCTACATTTAATGTTGTATAGTGATTGGTCAAAAATTAAATTTTAATTCTAAGAAAGAAGAAAAAAATAAAATAGAAAGTGTTGCATTGGAGATGAAAATTT
>CATIWJ010022331.1:0-37014 GCA_949640765.1 Croton laevigatus
TATTCAGATGAAATCTGTTGTAGCTTCTGTTATAGAAAGGTTTCAAATTGATGTTCAGAACAAAGAGAAGCATCCAGAACACTTGTTCTCTATGACCTTTAAGATTAAAGGTGGTTTGCCAGTTAAAATAATAGAAAGATGCAGTGATTAGTGCTAGTTATAATTAAATGTACCAGTAGGAATTGAGTTAATGCATATTTTGCTCCGGTAGTGATTAGTGCTAGTTATAGGTTTGCCAGTTAAAATAATAGAAAGATGTAGTGATTAGTGCTAGCTATAATTAAATGTACTAGTAGGAATTGAGTTAATGCATATTTTGCTCCTGTTGTGATTAGTGCTAGTTATAATTAAATTTACCCGTAGGAATTGAGTTAATGCATATATTGCCCCGGCGCGCTTTGAGCAAAAAATTATTTGGCTCACTTGTCTTTTCTTTTAAAATTCAGGATTTTTTTTTATCAAACAAAATTAATAAACCACGAACTCTTTCTCTCTTCTTTTCTTCTCTCTTTGCCTGCACTTAAAACACAGCCAACCTTGCCTTCCTTAGGGCTGCCGTCGGTCATTTTCGACCGGCGGTAGCCCTTCCGCTTTAAATTTTCTTAGATCTATAGTATTTTCTGTCATCCCAATACTCCTATACAAGGAAGCCAAGCAAACCTTCTTGAAGAACACCTATGGGTCACAAAGGTAATCAACATACTAACTTTTTCTTGCTTGAGCTAGCCATCCATGGCCATTTTCGCTATTCCTTGCTGCTCTGCTTTGGTTTTCCATTTTGCAAGCTTTGGTCGATGGATCTGGGCTGGACTAGGTGGTGCACGCCAAGTGTTCGACAAAAGGTCGCAACCAATCCCTTCCACTAATGCTGGTTTAGCAAGGCAAGTTAGCTTGTAGGGATTTGTTTGGTGCATGTTTTGAACTGTTGTGCTTGTTATTGGACATCCTTGCACCGGCAATAACATTTTCTACTTGTGCACACCAAGTGTTCGACAAAAAGGTTGCTGCCTTAGATCTGGTTTGATTTCTTACCGATTTCAGATCTAGATCCATTTTTGTTAGCTTCGTTGTTTGAAGATTATTCGGGAATAGATTTCGGGTATTTTGTTAGCTTTGTGCTCTTTTGCCGTTGGTGCAATTTCTTGCCTCTGTGCAAATTTTAGGGTTCATCCCTTTCTTTTGGGTTCATCCCATCCTTTTATTTTAGTCCTTGTAATTTTCTACATGTCCCAAATATCTAGATGGGCTTTAGTAATCTGTTTTACAGTTTCTGGGTAGGCAGTCTTCCCGACAATTGCTGTAATACTGATTCATTTCTCTCGTAGTAAAATTACGACAATGATATTTATATACCAAGCAGCAAAAGAAAGAAGAAGAAAAGAAGCAATAGCAACAACTTCCCGTTTTCCTCCAAAAAGGCTAAATCTTTGCTTAGTATCATTTATGACAGTTTGAAAATTCAAGAACATAAATGGTTATAAGAACAATAAGCAAGGAAAAAACCAACTATATGAGGAGCATTGAATTTCATTAAATCTTTGAGAACAAAAGTACGAGTAGTTATAATATTGAAAATCATTCAATCCGAAAAAGATACCAAAGGATTTGGAATTTGGATTATTGAAAAATGAAAAGAAGAAGAAATTTTTTCTGTTGGGAAGAATTGATTAATTAAGGGTATATAAGTAATTTGCTAAAAAAAACTACCTTTAACTTAATTTCTGAAAGTACTACAATATAATTACAAAAATGCAATTTAAAAAATACTATCAACTTACATTTTCCATAAAAATATAACATATGTCTAGAGGTAACATTTGTCCATGACAAGTAAATTGGTTAGAGATGCTTGGAGATGTTTGAAGATTAACAAAAAAGGAGTATACTTACGGAGTTTTTAGCTGAAAGCTATGGGGATTATCATGGCTCAAAGTCAAAACCAAAGAGCTATAATGCTTTTCTTTGATACTTGAAACTTGATCGTCTACATAATTTATGCAAAATGCAATGGGGTTTGAAGCGTTGGATAACTTTTAATTTAATAGCTTAATTTTTTACTCTAACCAATTATTTAGTTCCTTTTCATCATCATCAATCCATGTGAGTTTGTTTAACGAATGTGATCATATACTTTCTCGAGCAACTCTTCTAGTAATTCTATGAGTACACTGATTTCAGATATTTTAACAAAACCAGATGAAATATGATCAAACCCATTTAATAACTTCTACACTGATTTCAGATATTTTAACAAAATCAGATGAAATATGATCAAACACATTTAATAACTTCTAAACTGATTTCAGACATTTTAACAAAACCAGATGAAATCAAACCCATTTAATATCTTCTTACCTTATTAAGCAAGAAAATAACTATCACGATATGTATGTATATAAATATATTGGGAAATTTATTTATTTATTTTTTAAATGTGCATTAATTGAATTATAGAAACTTATAAATAAATAAAATAATTATTGATTTTTTTATTTTAATATATATACTTCTCTTCTCCTAATATTAATTTGAGCTTCCTATAGAGAAAGTCAATTAATTCTAAGCAACATGGATGAAAATTAGAGTAATTAAGGATAGCCCATAGTCCCATTACCAAAAAGCAAAATGAATACTCTAACCAAACCAAACCTGACTTTTGAACCCATTTGACGATTGATTGAAATTGGCGCCATGAAAATGATTAATTTCCATTAAAAGCAGACTATTGGTTCATAATGAATAGAAAATTTTTAGAGTCTGCATGGTAAGTAAGTAATCAACATCTCCATTCTATTATTACGTCTCTAGTGACGCTGCACATTTTGAAATTCTTGGGTTTTGATATCAGGCTGCAGCTACCAATTGAACTTGTCTTCTTTTTTCTCTGAATTTCTCCTTCAATCAAGCAGCCTTTATTCAACCATGGCGGTAAAATTTTCTGGGAATTTATTACAGCTAATTATTATTTTCTAGCGGCTGTTAGCTAAATCCAATTACACCAACTAACCAAAACCAACCTGCTGTTTTCTGCACTTTGCTTTCCACCAGTTGTTGACATTTCCTAACGTTTGCAATTAATTTTTGATTTTCTTGCACCAGCTGATACCTTATATGATACCTAAAGATAGTTGGAGAGCTAGTTCAGTCCTTTTTTGACTTTTATTTTGTTTATTTTTTAAATTATGAGTTGAATTTATTTTTTAAATTATGAGCTAATATTTAAAGAAAAAAAATTTCTATATATTTTAGTTGATTGGTGAGCACCTCCATTGTCTCTCATAGTTTGAATTTTGAGCTGCAAAAGAAGAGAAGCTCTCTTTTTAGGCACATTTTTTACTGAGTTTTTGTCTTCAAGATTCATCTTGATTCCATCAAAACAATATTAATATTTTCAAAGACTCTGTCTTTTCTTTTTTAGTTAAAGCTCCAGTCTTCAAAGAATCTCACGCTTATCAAAGAAATAATGCTCTTCAACTCTCAAGAACAAAACGTGGATGTTTTCTCTGAAACCTATCTTCATGTCTCCTAAATCTAAAACTTGCCTCTTTTGCTTTATGGAAGTGATGATCACAAACACAACAATTACTAATAAGCCTGTTACACAACGAAGTTTCCCTCTTCAAAAGCTCTCTTTTTGGTTCGCCCCTACCACTCGTCCTCCTGGTCTGATCTACTCCTCTTTTGGCTCTTAAACGTAAAAAGATTGCTTTTTAGGCTTTCTTTCTTTCTTTCTTTCTTTCTTTTCGTGTTTCTTTTATTCAATGGTTGCCTACTTCAATAATAACGCTAATTCTTCATCTGGGTTCAATTATTTTAACACTTTGGACCCATTTCCCTTTAGTTTAGAGGGTTTTAATGGGGTCTTGCGAGGTGGGTCTGGGTCCATGGTATCGCAGGCTTTAGTGCTGGACAATGAGAAGGGAGAACTTGTGAAGGCACCGACGAGGAGCCTGGGAAAAAAAGTGCCGTCTGAGGCTAAGACTCTGGCTGCTTTGAAGAGTCATAGCGAGGCGGAGAGGAGGAGAAGAGAAAGAATCAACGCTCATCTTGCTACTCTTCGTGGTCTTGTTCCCTGCACAGAAAAGGTTAATACAATTTTTCTGTCTTGCATTTATAATATCTAGTCTGTTTGATTGCTTTAGTATTCATGTCCAAAGTTGTTTGTAATAAAGCTGTTTAATGTTTTTCTTTTTAAAGGAAAAGGTGTTTGATGTTTGGTTGCTGAGAGAATTGCAAAATTTAATCAAATGACTAATTTACTGTATTAAGACTTAAGGAATATGATTAAATCTGAGCTTAGTTTGATAGAGTGGATCAAACTTTATCAGGGTGGGAGGAAATGTAACTAATAAGCTCCTGCATGAACTGTAATTTAAAAATGAAAATTTATAAGCAAGTATAAAAGGTAAATTTATAAGCAAGTATAAAAGGTGGACTTTTAAAAAGATGAAAAGATTGTGTTATAAGCTTTTATAGGTGTTGTTTGTCATGTTTAGAGGAATTCAGAAATTTCATGTAAGTATTCGATCTCTGTAACAACATATTAGGATTAAATGCTAGAATCAATACAGATGCAATTGAGAAAATTTATAATGAACTTTGAGCAATTTCTGGAACCTTTGAACATGAAATGTCCTTGGTTTTAATACAAGGCAAGTGTAGCTAAGAAGACTAATGTCTTATGCATGAGGCTATCTAGAAGATAGCTAATCAATAGTTCGATTAATGGGAATATTTAGATTTCACCAGTGATTTTTCGCTACTATGATAGTCTAGTTATCTCTAGAGTTGCAGTCATCCTTTCACTCAAGGAAAAGGGAAGGAATTGATCAATACTGGCTTCTGATCATATCTCCATGCTTAGTCGAAGCCGCCTATAATTATAAAAGTTGACCTAGCATGTTTTTTGGATGATCTCTTGGTTAGCAAGAAGTAAACCCATATGATGATTAAGGTAATGCATTAACATTTCAGAGTCAAATAGGTAGGACACCATTAAAATATATTCCTGCAACCAAAAAAAAAAAAAAAAATTTCAAGTGTTTGTATCACTGGTAGATCGATGGATGATTCAGATTGGACGGTGAGTACAATATGTCAGCTGCTTTGTCAATAATCCAACCAAAAGGTCTACTTTTTTTTTTTGTGTATTATATATGCATAATGCCTTAGATATGGGTTTGTTGGCTTGGCTGCTAACCATGACATCCCCTCTAATGGCTGTAACTTAGAATAGCAATTCTGATATAGACATCTGGGACAAGAAAGCCATCAGATTTTAAAATTCTGAAATGCTGAATCATGACAATTTTATGGGTTGGCATAGGATATATTTATATAAGATTTCATTTTATGATCTCTGTCTTTTCTTTTGTTGTTTTATTCCAATATTAGTCATTTGCCGACTTTTTAACAAAGTCAAACATAATTACGTGGCTGTTTATTTCTTGTATGTTCTTATTAAATTGTTTTAACAATTTTATCTAAATAATCAATCTTGGAGCCTATCTGCAAGCTTTTGAAATGAAAAAATAGAGTAGCTGGATAAATCATGCTTTCAGAAATTAACCAAATTACTTTTGCAGGTAGCATTGATATATGTATATGGAGACATATCTTTCCGGTATGTCACTGTTAGTATAAGCATTATATTGACAGTGATCACAGTTCAATTTACATAATTTTGTTTATCTGCAGAATTTAATTAAGGTTTTGGTAATTCTCGAATCAATCTTGACTTGAAATCTTTTTTGTTTAGATGGACAAAGCCACATTGCTTGCTGAAGTTATCAGCCAAGTGAAAGAACTGAAGCAGAAAGCAATAGAAGAAAGTAAAGGGCTTATGATACCAATGGATGATGATGAAGTAGAGGTTGAATCATTTGACAATGGATCAGCAGATGGAAATTTTTACTTCAAGGCATCAATTTGCTGTGATTATCGACCTGAGCTTCTGTACGACATAAAACAAGCAGTGGATGCTCTTCATTTGAGAATGGTTGATGGGGAAATATCAACCTTAGGTGGGCGGTTAAAGAATGTGTTTTTGCTTAGCAGCTGCGGAAACAAGAATGCCATGGATGATGCTGATATGCGACAGAATCTGGCGAATTCTATCCGCGGAGCGTTGAATTCCGTATTGGAGAAAGGTTCTGTTTCGCCTGAATACTCGCCGAGAACAACACTTACAAACAAGAGAAGGAGGGTGACTTTCTTCGATTCCTCCAGCTCGAGTTCTTGAGAGCCAAACTCTTGTATGTCAGATGGTCATGCTCATATTTTGTGTTGTACAAGCAGGTTATGATTAGAAATTGTGAAAAAAAAGATGTTCGGTACCTCAAGTGTTACTGTATAGGTGGTGGCATCATCTTTTCTACTGTGGATATATGATTGTGTAATAAAATAACACGATTGGAGAGAAATTACATAATAAAACCGTCATACTAATTTACTTTAGTATAACAGTTAACTTAAAAATAACATGTAAAAAAAAAACAATAAGTCTTAGTCTCAAATAAAGTTTGGGTCTGTCAAATAACATGTAAGAAAAAAAAACACACTAATTTACCTTACTTAGTTGCCACTGTAATAATGCAATATTACTTCTTGGTTTCTCTTTTTCTAAAACTGCAAATTATTTTTTAAAGTTCTATGTTGTTTCCAACTTTTGGTAATTTTGTACTACAAAGGCTAGCAAATTTTTTTTTTTTTTTAAATTTATTGATAATTGATTTAGCTAATAAGCTAGAAAAAATTATATCAAACAAAGTTATTGAACTTTATTTAGAGATGGAAATGTGCTATTAAAAAAGTACTTTCACTATTTACTAGTCAAATAAAATAAAAAGAACAGAGGGCTTAATAATTAAAGGGATAATTAGGTTCGAGGCCTTGAATTTTTCTCTAATTTGCTCTTAGATTCCTTAATTTTTCAAAGTATGCTTTCAGGTTTTCAAGTTCTAAAACTATTATGTTATTGATTTCTATCATTTTTTCCATATTTTCCATCACTAACTAATAAATTGACAATTTCGCATTGTTTAAACAAAAGTCTACAACCAGAGTTAGATGTTTCCTCTTCTAAATACATTTGGAATTCAAAACGCCTAAAGGAAATCCAAGATAAACTTAATATTGCATCTACCTAACAACCAACTCCTTAAAACACTCCATTTTTGTTTTAATCCCTTAATTTCTTTAGAATTGCTTGATGGCATCAAAGGATGAGAAGAAACCAACGGAGAAAAAACCACCACCTCAGTATTCAATTTCTCCTTATAAGCTAGAATAAGAGAGTATGATAACAAGAATCAAAGCTTTTATGTTCACTCTCTATATTGATGTCTAAGATAGGTCAGGAGCTGTATTTTTTCAATTTTGGGTTGACTAAGGTAAAATTATCGGGAAAGTGGACGAAAGGATCTCATAGCATAACAGTTCCGAATTTTAGCACCTAAAAGTATGTTTTAAAAAGTCGAGGGAGTAAAACTATTCTCCCTAAATTAAAATCCAATATATCGTTGACATGGCTAGATATTAGACGCGATTTCAAGCAGAGTAGAAAACGCTTCTCCGCAGAGGATCCCTATATCAATTGATTCCGGTAGCAGGAGCTCCTTGACTGTAAACGACTTACCGATCTGAACAAAGAAGACGACATTGCAAATAATAATACAGTATAAAAATATATAAAAAAAAAAAGGCTATTGTTTAAACTTAGAAGTTAGGGGACGTGCTGCAAGGGGACGTGCTGCAAGTCCAATCGATCAATCGGAGCTACCATGGCTAAACAAGAAAGAGCTGAAGGATCCATTCTCCAATTCGCGCCGTTTCAGAGCTCCGTCGATGAGGGTTTCTGGCACAGATTGTCTTCCTTGAAGCTCAACAAGTTTGGAATTGACGATTCTCCTATTTCCATCACCGGTACGCCCGTTAATCTCTGCATGATTTTGCATTATATTTATACCTGAAAATTTAGTTTTCAATTCTTGAATATGCGGCTCAAAATGTACTTAAAACCCAGGGAAATGTTGTTTCAAAACTGTTAATAATAATGAGCCCTTGCAGGTTTCTATGCGCCTTGTTCCCATTCTCAGGTATCGAATCACTTGACTCTTCTTGCGGAATCCTTGGGTACTGATGAAAGCGAACAATCTTCGATCCCAGCAATCTCCAGAGGCAACAGGAACAGATGTTCTGTTCCCGGAATTCTTTATAATACTAATACATTGGAGGCCTACCATTCGCTCGATAAAAAGGCTTTGCTTAAGCAGGAAGCCACAAAGGTAGTTCTTTTGATACAATTGGTCCCAGTTTGTTAAAATTGTAATGGAAGTATAAGGTGTATGACTTTGATTGGCGTTGATAGAAATGCTTAGAATTTAGTTAATATTTTGTGGATTATGTAGATTTGGGATGACATATGCTCCGGAAAAGCTGTTGAGGACAGTGCAGTATTGTCAAGGTTCCTTCTTATTTCATTTGCAGACCTGAAAAAATGGAGTTTTCATTACTGGTTTGCTTTCCCTGCTCTGGTTCTTGATCCTCCTGCAACAGTTGTTGACTTGAAGCCTGCTTCACAATGGTTTAACTTTGAAGAGGTGATTGAATTATAGCGGTTTTTACAACTTTTGTGGATTCATACAAAGGCTGTTGTGTTATCAATGGTAATATGTTGTTTTGAAATGCAGGGGAAATCTGTGTCAGCAGCTTGTAATGAATGGCGGAACTCAAGCTTAACTGCTGGTAAATTTACCTGATGATTTCAGTTTACCAGATGATCTCTGTTCATTCTTCCCTGTTTTATTGGAAAATCTAAATTCATTAATCTTACTATTCTGCTGCAGATGTTCCATTCTTTCTAGTTTGTATTGATTCCAATTCACGTGCTAATATTAGGCATCTTAAGGACTGGGAAGCTTGCCAAGGTGATGGGAAAAACCGGGTATGTCTCCCTAAATCTTTATGTTTTGTGGAAGGTGGAACGTCTTGTGTCATTAGATGGGGCTTTGGGATAATTAGTAAACCTTGTAATTACAAATGTCTTTTTCTTAAAGCTACAATGGTTTTTACTATTAGGTGATGTTTGGTTTTTATGACCCATGTCACCTTCCAAGTAATCCTGGTTGGCCTCTGCGCAACTTCCTGGCACTGATTTCTTTGAGATGGAACCTCAAAACTGTCCACTTTTTGTGCTATAGAGAGACTCGTGGCTTTGCAGATCTGGGGCTGTCCCTTGTCGGTGAAGCATCAATTACAGTTCCACAAGGTAGAGCAGCAGAAATTGGGTAACAGCTCTATTCTGATTGACTTCCAACAGCTTTAGTCTTGCTTAAACATAGGATTTCTAGCATTTTTAACAGCATCTCTCCAGGTCTTCAGTCTGTACCTAATGCAGTAGGATGGGAGCTTAACAAAGGTAGACCAACATCCAGGGTTATTAACCTTGCTAAATCCATGGATCCAACAAGGTATGTTTCTTGCTAGCAAGACTTCATTACTCCACAATTTGATTATTGATTTGAGCTAATCTCATTGAGATATTTTTATAGGTTGGCTGTATCTGCGGCAGATTTGAATTTAAAACTAATGAGATGGCGTGCTTTACCTTCCCTTGACTTAGAGAGTTTATCTTCTATCAAGTGTCTTCTCTTGGGGGCAGGTACTCTTGGATGCCAGGTTGCTCGCATGCTTATGGTAAGGTTTAAATGATTGCATTGATGACTTTTTAGTGCACGTCTTGGATTCTAAAATATTTTGTATATTGCAGTCTTGGGGTGTTCGGAAAATCACATTACTTGACAATGGCAGGGTGGCAATGTCTAACCCATTACGGCAGTCACTATACACATTGGATGACTGTCTCAATGGAGGTGAATTTAAAGCCATGGCAGCAGTTAAAAGCCTCAAACGGATATTTCCTGCTGTGGTAAATGATTCAACCCCTAAATCTGGGATGCCAGCAAATGTTGAAATTGTCTCACATTCATTTCTTCTATTATTCATATTTTAGGAAGCTGAAGGTGTTGTGATGGGAATACCAATGCCTGGACATCCAGTTAGCAGCCAAGAAGAGCAGAGTGTGCTTGAAGATTGTAAGCGGCTGCATGAATTGGTTGATTCTCATGATGCAGTGTTTTTGTTGACTGATACAAGAGAAAGCCGATGGCTTCCTTCTCTCCTATGTGCAAATGCTAATAAGGTTACACTTAATATGATTTATAATTTGTTGATGTTGTTTGGCAGTATTTTTCCTCATCAAGCTTCCAACAATAATATTTTTCTTCTTTTCTTTTCTTTTTTCATTAATATTTCTTCTACAGATTACTATAACTGCAGCTCTGGGCTTCGACAGTTTCCTTGTCATGCGGCATGGACCTGGTCCTAGCTCTGTTCGTGACTTAAAAACTGGAGCTGTAAACGCCAATATGGGGAACCCTGTTTTGGCTGATGGAGAAACACATAGATTGGGCTGTTATTTCTGCAATGATGTGGTTGCACCGACTGATGTAATTTACTAAAATGCAATTAGTTTGATATTTTAACTGGCTTTATCTTTATCAAGTGTGGCAATAATTAATGTACTTTTTGTGTAGTCAACTGCCAACCGCACTTTAGACCAGCAATGTACTGTTACACGTCCAGGGCTTGCTCCTATTGCTTCATCTCTTGCAGTTGAACTTTTTGTCAACATCTTGCATCATCCTGATGGGTAAATTCATAGACTAAATTGCTTTTATTCATTCTGGTGAAGAGTTCACAAGTTTTTATCTGACCTCTTATTTTGTCTCCACAGGGTATTTGCAGAAAGTGAGATTGGAAACTCTCCTAACAGTGGAAACAGTGAACAACCTCTTGGTATTTTACCACATCAGATTCGAGGCTCTCTTCATCAATTTTCCCAAATGACACTCATAGGCCATGCTTCTAATAGTTGTACTGCTTGCTCCAGCACTGTAAGTTTTTACTGATTTAAGAGTTTACTTGCATGCTTTAGGCCATGGTAGAAATTTCCTTTGATGCTGATAGACTAGTCGATAAACTAAAACAACTTTGCTTAATGAATATTCTTCATTGGTTCCTTCTAGTTTTGCCTTTTTACTGATCGAATGTGATTCTCAGGTGGTATCGGAATATCGTAAAAATGGGATGCAATTCTTCCTCCAAGCGATTAATCACCCTACCTATTTGGAGGATGTCACAGGACTCACAGAGTTGATGAAGTCAGCCAGTGCTTTTAAACTTGACTGGGATAATGAAACGGACGATGATGAAGAATGTGTTGAATTGTAACTTCATTCTTAGTTTCCTAAATACATTTAGTTGCTCATTGTTAATTGTACATGTAGTTATCCAAGTTAGTTCATCACTTCATCAACTTTGATTTGTTCAAACATATGTATAATCAGCATAATGAGGAAAACACGATTTTCCAAATTTAGCACTTCAGTTCATTTACACGTTGCGATTAACTCCAATCACAGTCTTATCAATTTTGGTTCTGATTGGAGGGAGGCAATAGAAAATGTACCCTTTTATGGATAGAACATCTCAAAACTGGGCAGATCTTGGGTTTGGCTGTTAAAAGTATTGTAGGAAGGACGGTGATAGAAGTCTCACCTTGAAACTGTTTTGGATAGTTTTCTAATTGCCATACTAGAGTAGAGGATTGTGGAGCCCTTTTGTGTTTGATTAGCTTACAATTGCTCATCAATGAATTCTGGTCTTGGCTTTTAGATCCAAAGAACTGCACCTTTGAAACTTTTCCCCTTATTTGGCCTGATAGGAAAACACAAAAAAACAAGGGGAAAAAAAATCCTAGCTGGTGAAATGGTTTGTTTTAGGTTAAGATATATTTATATTTAAGATTAAATATATATCCATCACTTAACATCAAAGCACCAGTGGTCTAGTGGTAGAATAGTACCCTGCCACGGTACAGACCCGGGTTCGATTCCCGGCTGGTGCATTTTATTCCCCACACCTTCACTTTTTCTGATTCAGGTGAATGAAAGTCGGCTACTGATCTCGTTGATGGTAACCCACGAAAAGGGAGCAAAGCAAAGTCCACTCCAACTTGCTTTCTTTCAATTGGCTTTCTTCTTTTAAAATGGAATATATAATGGAAGTGTGCCACCCTCTTCCTCAATGCATTCATTCAACCACAATCACACTATTCTTCGTCTTATATTATTCTTATAAGTTGAGGCACGCTTGCACCATCTCTTGAAATTTGAAATGTTCAAAGTCTGTGTAGACCACAAAACTAGACGCAACGTTAGTCAGTCAACTACAATAGATGTTAAAAAATAGGGAAACAAAAAATAATAAGGAAATCATGGCGGAGTATAAACAAACTTCACGTTAGAAGAGAGATAAGCCGTTGATTAACACTCAATCCTTATTTGTTGTTAGTATTTCTTTTTTGATGCAAACTAGGCTGTTAATAGATTAGATAATATTGTATTGGTGCTAATATGTGCAATTGTTAGGAATAGAATTCAATACCTCCACATTTTAAGATTTTTGGGAAGATCAACTAGATCATATATATATATATATATATATATATATATAAATATATTTTTTTTTTTTAAATTTTTATAAAAGACTAGTCGTATTAAAAAATCCACTCAAGCATTCCTTTTTAAAATGTCGTCATAGAGGGAAAAAGATGACTAGTCCATATTTTAATTTTATGGATTGTTGATATTTCTCTTAGTTGATCGGAATGAAATTCCTTAACAAATAAACAAATTTAAATATTTTGACGGTAAAAATCAAATCAAGGTTAGAAGATAAAAAAGTCTTCACACTAAGATTTAAACATTGTTAATATATATCAACATGAAAATAAATCCCTTAACAAATAAGAAAATTCAAAAAATAAATTGTTTTATATGGAAATCTGCCCATTTTTAGTTGTTTGAAATTTATGGAGGATGAATCTAAATGCTTAAAAACCTAACAAAGTAGCAATTAAAGAAATGCAAAGCAACTTGTATGAGACAATATCTTTCCTACATACATGAAAGTATAAAATTAGATCATCAAAATAATGCTAATTCAACAATTTTAGGCAATAAATTGGCAGATAAATTTAAAATCTTCTGGTCTTAGCAGACAATATAGAAAAGATGAAAAAAGAAATGGCATGGCAATATTTTTGAGACTTGGATCGTGCCTCCTAAAGTCTTACAAAAGGCAAAAAGGTAAATATTAATAGTTAGTGGGGTTTTTTGCACTTTTTATATCCAATAATGCTATGCTCTCTTGTTCTTCTTGTGTGTGTGGATGATATAAGCATCCAATAAATTTGTTTTATCTTCGGTAGTGGACAACATTACCCCTTATCTCCCTCTCTTCAGGTTAATTAATTAATTAGTGGAATACCCATTTTGATTTCTTAGAGTTCAATATTTTTCTTGTTTTTGATATTTCACGGTGTTGTCTGGTCATAGTGGCATTATATGGAGTTTTGGTGGTAAGCTTTTGTGCCACGTGTGGTGCTGTAATAACTGAATGCGGATGGGGATCCATCGCCATTGCCAATTAAATGATTTCTAAGGATTTTGGGCACGCTTGTGATAATTAAGATGCATAAGACCTGTTAAATATTTGTGAAATAAAATACTATAAAAATATATAAAACTTTTAAATAATTCTAGCATATCTTCTTTCATAAAAAAAAATTCTAGAATATCGAAATCTATTTAGATAAATAATATAGAGTATATTTTAAATAATTTACTTATCCAAGCTAAAATTTATTCATTAGTGCTATGTTAGGTATTTGTAGAAGAAAATGCTAGAATAGAAGAAGGTAAGAGTTTGGATTTGAAAAACATAAAAACGTTATCATGTGCTTGCGAACATGTTTCGAAAGGTAAAGACTTGATTTTTCGTTTCGAACATAGTATGCAAGTGTCAATAAACATGATCAAATGTGAATTAGTCAACTGATATTCGGTTTAGGGTAGAAGTGTGAGCATGTCAAGTGTATGTAATGCACTAACTCTAAAGAACTTTTGATAAATTTGAAAAAGGCGTGCACTTAGAAATTGACTTATAGACTGTTGGTCTGATTTCACAATAAACGCTTAACCAGTAAAGTCACTATTGAAAAGCTGATTTTTTAATTATGTAAATGTAAAGTTATCCCCGGTCGGAATCAACAAAACAACTGAACAAATTCGGTATTGAACAGATGAAATGATATGGAGAGTCGTAATTGTCAAGTCACCCCTGATGAAATCAAGGAAGATAAAGTGACAAGTTTGTAAGATATTTTTACGGATGGAATCAATGGAAAGGTATAGTACGGTTGAACTGTTTCCGGAAGTGGTAAGTGACAAGTTATGCCGGACAAAATCCATGAAGACAATGTGGCGAGTTTGGAGATAATATCTTTTCTAACAGAATCAACGAAAAGTTATTGATTGGAAGATGGATGTATTTTCCTCGGACATAATTGACAAGGTAGGAAGCAATTTTTGGGTGCTTAAACTACTTCGGACATAATCGACAAAGCAGAAGCGAATTTTTGGACTCAACTACCCTGTACAAGGTGGAACGAATAATTAAGTTAATAAATCGAAAAAATAACACACCTTGGATAGATTGGATTTGGAGGACTTCATTCTGTCTTGAGAGCTTTTATTTATAGCTAAGCCTTAGAAGTAACTGTTTGGCCACTAAACAACTTCTATTCGTATCTTCAAGATAACTATGTACTATTAGTTTTGGTAACCGAACACTTTTCATAACTGCTTTTCACGTCTATCTCAGTAACTACTCATTACTTTTAGTAATTGAACACTTTCCGTAACTATGATCATATCTCATCTCAGTAACTCCCACTACTTAGTTAGGTAACCGACCACTATTCAAAAGCATTTATTGCACTTAGTTTAACGTAAAGTTCCTTATGGAGCTCAACTCTCTCTCATTAGTCGTTTCATGAAGCCAACTCATATGCTTGTCAATTTTACATTGAAGCATATGTAATTAATACTGCATTTATTAAGTACTTAACAACTAAAAAACTACCCATTTTTAACTCGATGTAAAATAATTATATGACCCAACTCAAAAATGAAAAATGGGTGAACCAGATACTAAAAATTTTTTCCTGTTAATGTTGAGTCATCCCGTGTAGTTCAACTGGCTATAGAAATTGATAGTAGTAGTTGATAGCTGTTAGCTTATTTAGATTAGTATTTGGTAAAAATTCAGTAGCGGTTAGGGTTAGTACATTTTTTTTTTTGGTTTTTGCACCACCAGTATCCGGCTCACTGGGCCGACTAATCTGGCTCGAGGGACAGTTCTGGCATCAAAGTGGCTCCAACCCCCTCCCAATCGCAGTTGCGGGGGATCGAACCTGGGGTTCGCCCTACCAAGTTCAGCGCCGATCACCACTGAACCAACCAACGATTGGTTGGGTTAGTACATGAAATAACCAATAAGAGTACAATTATAATTATATATTATATATTAATTTTTATTTTATTTTTAATATTTAATATATTATATAAATAAAATTTTAATCAAACAACATTTTAAAAAAATTAATTATTATTATAAAAAATAATTTTATTTAATAATAATTTTACAAAATAATTAAATTCATTATCATTTTTATTATTATTTTAATAAGGTTAATATATCTTAATAAGAATCAACTATCACTTGGATTAAAAAAGTTTCGGATAGTAGCTGATGGAACTGTAGCTGTTTAGGGTTTCCAACCGCTATTAGCTACTGATTTTAAAATTTACAAAACGTTTTAAACTCTAACTTTTGGGTACCTAACTGCTATTAGCTCCATGAAACAATTAAACCAAACACTCTCTTAATGTCTTCTTCTAAAAAACAATAGTCCAAGATGGCAATTTTTCTTCCAAATCTAGTTTTTGAATTTAGCAAATTAGTTTAATTTTATCCCCTTAGTTATTTTTATAACCTTAAAAAAAAGGCTATTTTAATTTTAAAATTCTAATATGAATTTCATTCAAAAAAAAAATTCAAATATGAATAAAATAGTAAAGAAATGTTATGTTGATCTAATTTTTTTTTTTTGAATAAGTTGATCTAAATTGGGGGAAAAGGTCATTTAAGATATTTTGAATTTTTTTTTTCTAAGAAAAGATATTTTGAACATTGAAATCAAATTCTAAAACTAAATTGGACCCTAAAAAGGTTTTCTACCATGACTATAAACAAAACAAGGCGGGTTGAATTTTAACATCATTGAGTTGAGCTAAAAAAGAATTGCGCAAAATTTTAAACTCGTTTCATTTATAAATACTCAAACTCTAGTGTAACTCGTGCTTTATTAAAAAGTTTAAATTTATTGAACTTGAATTAGGATTTAATAAGTCAAACAATGTTATTTTGTTAAATTCTGATTAATAGTTATTTTGTTAAATTCTAATTAATATTTATATATTAAATTGTGGTCGCAAACAAATTTGATAAGTCAAACGTGTGAGTTTGGCTCTTTATTTAGGAGGCTCGAAGTTTACTTATTTATTTTTCAAATCAAAACTTGAGGAGGAGACTCGATTCGTTTACAATTTTGTGTGAAAGTGAATTCTTTTTTTTTTGCCTTTGATTACCCCCAAGGTTTGAACCTAGGGCTTTTTGGTCTTTGGCGATTTACCTCACCACCAGGCCAACCCCTTGTTGTGTGAAAGTGAATTCAAGATGCAATCTTTTTTACCCTTTTCTTAAAGCAAGAGAGGAGATTCTCTAGGTTGCTGAAATCATCGTTAACCAAATCAAAATATCCCAATCCAAAAAATAACTGCTCGAAAATAAAATATAAAAATTTTGTGGCACACCTCATGTATGCACCAATTTGGGCGTTTCTTAGGGGTTCAAAATTTAAACACTTTGCCAAATTCCATCAACAAAAAAATAAAAAATAAAAAAAACGTATACTGCCGGCTGTTCTCTTCTCATCTTTCAAGCATCACGTGGATGATCCCGTGAGTAAATAGCTTCTAATCGCATCGCATCACCAAATGGATAAAAGCCTAAGTGGATACTGACTTGGATATGGAAAATACCACACACATCACACTTCCAATATCGCAAGCCCACCTAATATTTTCAATTTTGGTGCACTAAAACTAACTTTTCTGTTGATTATATTTTTGACTCTTTCTTAACAAGACATGGCTCTAATTTCATTAAGTGGCTTTCTAACTGTCTTTAATGGCAAATTTTATGTCCAAATGTTCTTTTTTAAACCTACATGTGAACTTTGTTAGTTAGTTCAGTTGTTTGCAAAATAAGCAACTCCTATACAAATAAACAAATTTGAAAAACTATTCATTTCTTTTATTTTTCTCCCACCATCCAATTATTTTATGGCAAATGAGATTTTTATTACGAGATTTTACTGATTCACGGAATACACAATAGAGAAAAACCGCAAACAAATGATCGACCCTATTCATTGATTTGAAACAAAACCAATCTATTTATAAAGAGATAAGTAGGTAATTTAAAAAGGTAGTATTTGCTATTTAAAATAAACCAATAACAATTATATTTATAATCATATAAACAATAATGGAGTTATAGGTTGCAAACTTGATATTGAATATAGAAAGTTGGTAACCAGATGGCAAATTCTCTTAATTTAGCTAATTTCGCAAATGCAAAACCTAATAGGAAAATTATTAATTAGAATCAGAAATTGCCACACTACTGTACTGTCTCCATAGACAGGAAAATTATAAGGTGTTTGTTGGTTCCCTGTTATGTATGCCCAAATCTAGAGAACAGCACATCATAAATAAATCAGCTGGCGATATATTTCACGTAAATGCATTTGATTTAACTAATTTCATTTAGATTTATAAAGACCTACGAATTTAAATAGAAAATTATCCAATCATTCTGTCCATGTGAGAATATCATACAGTGATTCAGATTTAGATTTTTCCTTCATAAAATTAAGAATTAAAATTCATTGGGTTACCAAATACCCAATTTCAATGGAGGAATGGCACGTGTGACAGAGCTAGACCTGGATGTGATTCTGGTTTCCGAGAGCATCTAGCCTTATGCTACCTGAAACCCACATGTTTTTGCTACTTACTACCACTACCTCATAAATTCTGGATTTGTAATCTTATTTTTTATTTGATTAACTATATACATCTAACTTAATTAACTTCTTGTTTGCTGTAATATTTTTTTAAAATAAAAATTTTAATTGTTTCCAATTTATTGGAACTAAACAAAAAAAGGTAACCCGATACACGAAGTTCAAGTTTTACACTGGTCGAACTTTTTTGGAACAAAGTACATAGTCTTATTCTATATTTTATGCAAGAAATTGTTTCTATACATAGTCACACGACGACAACTTTATTATTGGCAAAGACTCCCATTCTTATTGGAACTAAATATTATACATGTGTCCTCAAAATTCATCAAATGGGTAAGCACTATGCTAAATATTAATCACAAATACCTACAATGTACTACCTCTAGTTTTTTGAATTCTTTATATTTTTTAGAGTTGAGTAGATTCAAGTTTGATGTCGATAGTTTGATAGGTTGGGTTAGATAGATTAAAATATTATTTATATATTATTAAACTACAGTAATCATATTTTATAATTAACCTAAACCTACTTTAATCTACCTAACCTAATCCATCAAACTATTAACATCAAATTTGAATCTAATGTAGAATTCAAAAAACTGGAGGTAGTAATTTTTAATTTTGTTAGAACTTTTTTATATAAAAGAGTCAACGAAGTGTGTTTTTGGCCGTCTGATTGAGAATCTCCTACGAAACTTCCTATAATTACATGGAACATTAGTAGTTGACAAACTCTGAATATCCCACTTACACTTTGAAATGTAGCTTTAATTAGACTACTAATAAACTAATAATCCTTTGTCTAAGTCTAATCACATTAAAGGCCCCTAAACATGTGCATTGTAACCATATATTCCTCCCGTCCCAAAGATAAGTGTATTAACTTTCATTTCTCTAATTTTAATAAAAAGCATTAATTACAATTTACAATTGACTTATAATATTTAATAAATAACAAATATATATATACTCTTTATTTAAATATTAATATTTATTAAGCACATGAAATTTTTTTATTATGTTAAGGGTATAAAAGAAAAATCACTATTTAATTTTATTAAATTTTAGGAATGGAACACTTATTATAAGACAAAATGAGATGAAAATTGAACACTTGTTACGGGACAAATGGAGTAAATATTAGAAATAAATAAATTAAATAATTAATACTTAAGAAGCCTCTCCCCACTTACTAATTACAGATTATGAAATTCACGGGTGTGGGATTATAAACAGACATCACTGTTTCTTTGCATGTGCTCTACCTTTTTTCTCTGAAAATTTTCTTTCTTTCTCCTGTGTTTAACTGCTCCATATATATTCTTTCTCCCAATTGGCTTTAAACTTAAAACTCAAGAACCAAGATTTTTTACAAAATTTTCCCTCCAACCAAACACAATTCTTGATTTTCTTTCTTTCTTGCTTTCTTTTGTAGCTCAAATACAAAGACCAGACATGTCTACTACTACTTCTTCATCTTCTATTTGGTCGGCTTCTTACACGAAACTTCAATTCTTTACTCGAATTAAACGTTTCTTGCAATCCAAAACTGTACAAAAGAATAACAGTAATCGTAGTAATAAGGCAAGAACGACGCCGTCACAAGTAGTTTTGGTCAAAAATAGTGGTAAAGAAGAAGCGCAAGTAGCTATGGATGGACAAGCTGATCAAGATGATTCTTTGGTGTTACAAAAATCAGTAAAGAAACTTCACTTTGGAAGTTGGGAAGAGAAGGAGATGGCTGCTATGGAAATTTCAAGATTAGCTAAAGAAGACGTCAAGATTAGAAAGTTAATGGCTGAGCTCGGTGTTATTCCGGTTTTAGTAGACTTTGTTGAATCAGACGTCTCCGGCCGCCGGGGAGTTGCCGTTAAAGCTTTGATTGAACTTGCTAATGGAACTTACACGTAAGTTTATTTATTCATTAATTTATTAGTAATTAATTCTTAACAAGATTTAATATAAGATTTTTTTTTTAACTGAGATCTAATACAAGATATCTTGAGCGATTTTTTATTAATTAATTAATTGATTAAGCTTATTTAGTAATTCATTTTAATTTTTCTTGGTATGCAACTATGCAATATGTACAATAGTTAGACTTTGTGAAATTGTCAATTTATTAATAGGAATGTTTTTTCTTTTTCAAGGAGAATCAAAATCTTCAAAGGAGTAGGATTAGCCATTAGGATGGTTTTAGACCAAATTTGAAAATTAGAGTTTGGTTTTGGCATTATATGTTTTTTTTTTTTTATATGTGATTATCTAATTGGATGGCGGTGGGGAGATAAGAGGGACCATTTACCACTATAATCAAATTTCAATAATTCTCAAGTTGTTTTCAGGTCAATAAGAAGTTGGTAGGTAACCATATAATATAGTTGATCATATAAAATTTCTTCATTTCTAGAATCAAAATTTAGAAAATAATTTTTTTTTAAAAAAAATTATGAATTGAATTTTATTTTTATTAAAAGTCATATTATAGATTTATGATTTTCAATTGGTAGAAAATGATCACATGGTAGTACTTTTTATATAAGGGGACCTATATAAAAATGTTTTTACATGGTCTATTATTGGATGGTAAAAAATTTTCTGCAATAGAAATAATTTTATTCTTTACCTATAATTATTACAACGTCCTTTTTAATTTAGAGCAATGAAAGAAAGGTTTGTATTATTGAATGGCAGCTTCCTTCAAGTGGGGTTTGTACCTTCTTCAGAAGGAATCTGCTATTTTTGGCATTTCATGATTGGTTTTTTTGTTTAAAAAAAAAAAATATATATATATATATATATATATATATATGTGATTCTCCATCTTCAATCCGGAAACTTGAAGCACATATAATTTAATAATTTCATTAACATTATATTACTACTCATTTTAAACTAATACTAGTAGTAATTAAGAATAATAATATGCTAACTAATTAGTTAGCAAACTCCAAGATAGTGTTTAATTACTTTTCACTAAATTCTATGGTGATGGGAAGCTTTGGAAGGGACAATTGTATTAATGAATCGGACATTGCTGTCTATTACTTCTTCCCTCCCCAATAA
Organism: Croton laevigatus; assembly: GCA_949640765.1. Taxonomy (NCBI): domain Eukaryota; kingdom Viridiplantae; phylum Streptophyta; class Magnoliopsida; order Malpighiales; family Euphorbiaceae; genus Croton; species Croton laevigatus. The sequence goes on from CATIWJ010022331.1 coordinate 21,188, forward strand.
GTGTCTCAACTTACACTTTCACAAGTATGAAAAAGTTAATTATTACATTGAAAATATAAAATTTATTTATTTGTTGACCAATATATCCTTTATTTAAATATTTTTTTAACTCTCAAATGAAAGTTGGAACACTTTTTTTTTTCCTTTAGTTACGCCAAGAGGGTTTGAACCTGAGACCTCTGGTCTTTGATAACATTACTTCATTACCATGCCACCACCCTTGGATTTTTGAAACACTTATTTAGGACATATGAAGTTTATAGCTTAATAAGATTTTATTTAACTGATCAGATTCCTTATGATCTCTAATTACAATAATTAAATCCATTTCTTTGACCTTTAACTGTCAACACAGATCTGAATCTTGGAATCTCATTGACTTTCTTTGCCTTAAAATTTTATTTGTTTTTAATTTAATATTACCTCCAATTTTTTCAATTGTTTACGTTTCCGTTTTTGGCAAATTTTTTCAATTGTTTACGTTTCCTTTTTTGGTAAGTAGGTTTAATTATTTATTATTATTTCTGTATTGGTATTAGTGAAAAAGTAAGTGTTGTAAATGGTTGATAATTATTTATTATTATTTTGTATTGATATTAGTAAAAAGTAGGGTTGTATTGGTATTTGTGTTTTTAGGGTGTAAAGAAATGAAAAAATTGGAGGTAGTATTAATTTGGTATGCACTTTGTTTATAATTTGATGGTTATACCTAAAAGAAACTACCATCTCTAATGCTGCTTTTTCCAAATTATTGATTGATTTCAATTATGCATAAGACTAATTTGATTAATAATTTATTTTTATAACATATATGATATGAGAACATGACACGCTATCTATTAAAATTATCGTGATTTCAATTTTTTTTTTTTTTCAGAAACAAGGCTATGATGGTAGAAGCAGGAATTTTCTCGAAATTACCGAAGAACACAGAGATTAAAGAAGAACCGACAAGGCAATATTTCGCAGAATTGATTTTATCATTATCATCATTGGCAAATACCCAATTCCATATTACATCATCAGAAATTTTACCATTTCTAGTTGGTATTCTTGAATCAAGCTCAAGTGTTGAAACAAAAGAGTTATGTTTAGGTACATTATACAATCTTTCATCTGTGTTAGAAAATGCAGGACCTTTGATCTCCAATGGAGTAGTTCAAGATCTTCTGAGTCTAATATCTGTAAAACAAGTATCAGAAAAGGCTCTAGCTACATTAGGCCATTTGGTAGTTACTTTAATGGGGAAGAAAGCTATGGAAAATAGTCCATTGGTACCAGAAGGTTTAATAGAGGTATTAACATGGGAAGACAAGCCAAAATGCCAAGAATTAGCAGCTTATATATTGATGATTCTTGCTTATCAGAGCTCAGCTCAGCGCGAAAAGATGTCGAAATCTGGGATTGTTCCTGTACTTCTTGAAGTTTCATTGTTAGGAAATGCTTTAGCTCAAAAGAGAGCATTAAAATTACTTCAATGGTTTAAAGATGAAAGGGAAACAAGAATGGGTCCACATTCCGGACCTCAAACAGGAAGATTACCAATTGGGTCTCCTGTAAATCCAAGAGAGACACAAGAAGGGAAGAAGATGATGAAGAATTTGGTAAAGCAGAGTTTATATAAGAACATGGAAATGATAACAAGGAGAGCTAATGCTTCAGGAGAATCTTCTTCAAAGCTTAAGTCTCTAGTCATTAGCACAAGTTCTAAGAGCTTGCCTTATTGAAGATTTTAATTAATTATACTCATTTTAATCATAGAATTTGTAATTTCTTTCAGTATATTTTTTCTTTCTGCAAGATTTTGATTGTTGAGAGTAATGCTTATAGGAAAGAAATGAACTCCTTATGTTAGGAAAAGGATGCATTTCTTGTGCAGCATAGCTTATTGTGAGATTTGTACATGAAACAATTGAAAAAAAAAAAATTATATATATATGGTTTCTTCCTTTTTTTTAAAAAAAATTCTTATATAAGTTGATTAAATATTGAGTATCTGATGCAAAGACCTTTGTATAATTTTTTATTAATCGATTGTATTGTAGCCCCAAATCGATTTATACGTTTAGGTCTGAGGAGGTTAACTGTTGCGAGCTGAGATTGGAATATGGATTCTGTTCTTCCTCTTCCTACCTCACCAAAAAACCTAAAGTTCAAGATCCTACACCAAAAATCCTAAAGTTGATGATGAATCTGAAGAGCCTACACCAAAAAAACCTAAAGAAGAGGATGAATCTGAAGACGAGGATGAATCTGAATTGGACGAATTTGAAAAACTCTGCAGGAAGTATCGACGAGAGGAGATCAAAAGCGAAGTAATTTAATTTATTTTTGTTTAACTCTAGTTTCCATTTTGTTTACATAATGTTTTTGTTGATTTGGGATCTTAGGGCTTTGATATCGAAACTTCTTTGGATTTTGCTGGTGCTAAAGCTAAAGCTTTATTTGGTGTTATACGCAAGCTCGATTTGGATGCCAATGATGCCTTTTCATTAATAGGCAAATTTGAATGCATAATGGCCGTTAAATATGTCATTAAGGTTTGTTTTCTATTCTATAAGCTATTTATTGATAATTGTTTGAAGCTTCATAGTTGGCTTTCAATCAAGGTTTACTCTTCTTCCTTTTTTTTCCAGACTGGGAATCTCATACTTGAGAATATTATCAAGGCAAATTATCAATCAACAAATATTTATCTCATAACCTTCCAGGCTAAACATCAAGATACCATTGAATCCAAAATTTATCAGACTGAAGTCGACTTTAATTGTTTAACTGGCAAAACTAGGATTCTTATTTGCAGAGAGAGAAAAGGTAATTCGGTCTATTTTTTGTATATTGAATCTTGCTATGGACAATTAATCTGAGACACTCTATCCATCTGATATCCAGACCAACAACTCACAGTCCAAGAGAAAGAGAATAGCTGGGTAACTTAATTTAGTCTATTTTTTATTTTCCTTAAAGTGAACAAATTTACCCAGCAACTGTTAAAATATTCTTCATTCTTGTTGTCAGGGTGCTGATGTGCAAATTTTCCCCAACCTTCCTGCACCAGGTGCTATCCGCTCGGTCAAAATTAATCCTCCTGATACGAACCATGAAGAATGCTTAATTTGGAGTGTATGTGACTTATGCACTAGATATGCTATAGTACAAGAGGGACAGAAGCAGGTATGTGTGATGATTAATATTTGATTGGATCATTTGTGTAGCTTTACAACTTATATGACATACTACTATTGTCAACGCAGGAGACACGCTTCAGACTTTGCAAAACTATTGATTCAAAGTATTGGGCAGATATGCCAAAGATTTCATTCTGGTCAACCTTCATAGCTGAAGATGCGCTTACAGATATAAGAAAAAGTTATGAAACTGAGGTCATTCTCGATACAACTAATTTTGAACTGGAAGTGTCAAAAATCACTGAAACTGGTAATTTTTTGATTCCATCATGATCTATATTACTTTGAAGGACTAAGCAAATGCTCTCTATTTTGGCGGTTTTTATTAGTTTATTTATTTGCTTATTGGTGCTTATGTATTAGTCATGCTGAAAATTATCTAATAACTTCAACTGATGCTGAAAATTGTAGAAATATCTGTAAGTTATTGTTTGTACATACACTCAACTTTGTAAAATTGCATATGGGTACTAGTATATTGCTTTTGACAGTTGTCTAACTCGCAGAAGCATAACCATGTTTTATGCTCTACACAAGCATCTCAGCATTTAAAATGTAGCTCAAATTATACAACCCTGAAACTTTTATTCCCTATTCTTTTGTGACATTCAACAACTCTAATTAATGAATTAATAGAATTGTTGTACCATGAAACAATCATGCTCTGTGGTCTCATCGCCATTTGGCAGATTGAAAAATTTGTTAGGTTTTTCAGATTCCAGTCTCAACAAATGGTTTCTGATTTGATCATCGAATATCCTGGTTAACTTTTCTTATAAATGGTAAATACTCAAAGAGAGCCATTGTTGGTTTTTTCTTTAATTTTAATAATGAAAATGCTGAATTACATGATATGGCAAGTATTCATCGGATTTAATTACCTCGATCCAGGTTTGAAAAAAAAAAAAAAAGATTATGTTGTTAATGATCACTTTCCACCAACACTCAGTCACTGACGCACTTCTTTCTTGACTCGTTTATTTTTACCAGGGAAAGTATGAACTGGCAAGAAGCTGTCTTATCGATTCTGGGAGCAGTAACTAGTGCTTGTGTTGAATGACAATTGATTAACTAGGTATGTGTTTAGGAAGAATGGTTAACAATGTTTTCTGTTTTCAAGAGTGTTTTGAGTTGATAGTAGCATAGCTAGCAGTGTAGTAACCGAGGAATTTTACTCTGGAATAAAAAATTTATTAAGAATATTATGCGCAACAGAATTAGTGACTACACAAACACGTAGCTGATCAGTAAAAAATGTTAAACCGTCAGGCAATGGTAGATGTGATATCAATGACTAAATAAAATCCATCACTGAATTTTGTAAATCATGGCTAAATTTGTCACTAATATAGCACTGTGCCACAGGATATAGAATAATGGTTAAACTAGTCACTAATTTTGTTGCTAAAGAGTAGCACTGTGCCACTGGATATCTGAGATGGATTCAACATTGATTTTTCTACTTGCTGATCAGCAATGGATTTAGTGGGGATGACGAAGGTTGCGGATGAGGTCTTCTAGTCGCATTTCATTTCATCAAACAAAATAAAGCGCTAATAACATAACATCACGAGCGATAATGCATTCATTTAACGAAACAAAATAAAGCACTAACATAGCCAATTGTCCCTACCAAGGAACTGATGGCAGTTGGCTACATGAAGAGGCCTTGTTGAAGAGGCTTCGACAATGGGTTTCTTACAAGTTTAATCAGGTGGAGTATTTTCCAGAAACTGTGGACTGGACCTTGAAGTGATCTACTTGGAGCGAAAATAGATACATCATGACGAAAAGAGAACTGATACTTACTGATACTGTTACCATTGTAGTTAAAATCTAGAATTTGAGAGTGAATCTTATGATTTTACTACTACTGCGATCCAAGGTGTATAAAATGATTTCGATCTTACTTAAAATCTTATTTATGTAAAATATAAGTGAAATAAATGTTAAGGGAGTAAGATTTGACGATTTTACAATCTTAGGTCTAATAACGATTTTACCGATTTCATCCGTTTCGCTCTCAAATCATACAACAGACCTTAATTTTTATAAGCTCAACCATTTTCATTAAGCAGCGTTTCGCATCTATTAAAAATTAGTGGTATAGAGATGTTCAATTTTTGGATTTATTTGTGATTCATGATTTACTATTGCTTGTTTCTAAATTACTTGTTGGAGTTGCTGAAATTAGAAATTTAATTTCTGAAATTATTTGTGTTTCATGTATTCGTATTGTTTGCTTCTAAATTACTTGTTGGAATAGTGATAATATGTCACTTTTATCATCCGTTTATATAATGTGGCTGTGGATTTTATTTAATTTATATTATATTTTAGAGGTTGTTAGTTTAAATTTTTATAATTATTATTATTATTATATATATATATATATATATATATATATACTTAACATCTAGATTTTGACAACCTCGACCGGCACCTATACTCTTGAACTGGTTTCTAGAATTAATCATCAACTTCTACTATTTTTCATTTTGACAATTGGTTTTTAACCGCTTGTAACAAATACACGGAAATATCCGTTTTCGAAAAGTTGAGACTTTCTTCTATTTACTGCCACTATCAGGCCCTGATAGTGGCAGGAGCAGGAGGGAATCCGCCCAGGGCCCATAAAATCTTGCTCCAATTTCAACGGTTTTCAAATTTGTTACGGGGTTGACGTGGATGAATATTACTGGATATAAATTCCTGCACTGCAAAGAGTTAAAATGAAACTGTATTTCTCCCAGTGCACGACGAGAATGTTGCAGTGTTGATTGAAGTCTCCCTACCATATCCTTTCGCTATATCTGCTGCTTCACACAGATTCTTCAGCTCAAGTAAGAATCTTACATTACGATGTTGATCACTTCAATCCAAGTAAATTGGATTCTCTTTACATTATTTTAATTTTGTTCCTCTTTTTTGTTGTTATATTTTCATGATAATCTTTAATTATAGGCTAAGTGGATTGCTGCATAATTAAAACTAAACCAGTTGCAAACAATCTGCTGCACCTTTTTTTGCCGTTTGCCGAAGCTCCGGCAGATAAAATCTCTGGTATACATCCCCAAAGTTCCAGGTATAGGCTCTGGTTGTCTATCATTAGTGTTTGGCATTTAAATTTATTAGTCTTTGGCTGTCTTCTCAACCTATTGAAGGAAAAAAAATCAAATCTTATGGTTTGTTTGGTTCCTCAGAAAATGTATGGAAGTAAAGGAAATTAAAATGAAACTGAGTTAATGTAGTTGTTCTATTTAACTCTTCCTTTCCTATTGACTAAACTAACAGATTAGGGAATGGCTGATTGTAGTTTTAAAATTCAGGTTTAAAACAATTTGTCTTAATTAATTTATGAAATATTAACTTTTAAAAATAATTTGAGTCTTAGAAGCATGTAGAATGCAGTTTTTCTTGTTGAGTATAACAATTATATTTCTTAAGTTTGCATTTACGATTTCAAATTGAAACCCCTTTCTATTCTTGATTAGATGTTTGGGTTGAGGTGGTTGCCTTAAAAATTGATTTATGCATTTTTGTTCTATAAATATATGAACTCTGATATTGCTAGAGAAGTGAAAAGTGAAAAAACAAGTTTTTCGGTAAAACTAAGTTCAGAAATTTCGTTCAATAAAAATCTATTAGTGCTTTTCTGTATATAAATTGTTTATGTCCAATAGGGTTTTTCCATGTTTCTTAACTGAGTACTTGTTATCCATATTCATGTTTTGAATTAGGAATTTTATATATTAAATTTGACTGTCCAAGTCCAACATCTCTAAATTTCTAAGTCTATTAGAGAATATTGATATAAATATGATCATTAAAAATTTTGCATCAAAAAGTGCTCGAAGGCAATGCTTTTTATAAACATTTGTATATTGAACTATAATTTTAATGATTTTTTAGGATGTAATGAATTTTTATTTGCTTCATTTAATAAATAGATTTGTAATAGGAAGTTTTATTACATACGTTCTTAAAATTTTCGTATATTAAAGACTCAATTTTTTCATTTCGCCCTAGGCCAAAGAATTGTCAAGAACGGCCCTGGCCACTATTTATCATAAATTTTCTTCTCACAATACCCAAAAAGCAAAGAATGTAGGCCCCAAATGGAAGAGAGAGAAAGAAATATAGGGAGATATGATTTGACATCCTCCACTATAATACAGACCTCCTAACTAAAAGACAAATCTCCCCCACTAAAAGACAAAAGATAAAATCGTCCAAATATACTCCAAAATACCAAAAGTCTCAACAATTTGGAAACAAGATTTCAAATAAAAGTCTCAACTTTTCGAAAACAGAGGTAGTATAATCTTTTTATTAATCGGCTATCTCTATGTATATCCATTTAACTTGAGTTTTTATAATCAGAATAAGAACCGAACCAACCCATATGATTAACCAAAGTTTTTAAAATGTATGATCTCATATAATATTTGGAAGAAATGTTCCTTGACATGCTTGTTACCATATTGCTTGAGCATAATAAGTATTGCTTTTATTATTTTAATATATTTTTCTTTTTACGAAATTTAACTATTGCATAGTTTTATATTAGAAAATATTTTTCTATAAGAAGGTACAGCAATAGCTGTACATTTTCAAGAATTCAACTTTCCTTACCCACTTCTCCATTTGTATCTCGCTACTAAACCTCCTCTAAAGGCTTTCTAAAACTAATACATGAAATGTTTCTAGAATATATATTAGGTTAATTTAACAAAAATAATTATAGAAAAAGCCACTTTAAATAAATAGAGTTAAAAAAAAAATAAAATCAAATTACAAAATATGTTAAGAACAGAAGCATACAAAATCAGAATTGTTTTGAAAAGTAAAAACACAAGTGCCACTACTGTTTATTTCTATTTTATTGTTTCTATTATATTTATTTTCTGTAAACACACTGTTTTCAATTTGCCATTTCAAGGTCTCCAATCAAAATGAAATCAAAAGACATGAGATATTTTGGATGCAAAGGTTGTTTCCTTAAATAAATGAGCTCACCTTTGGTTTGAGCAACCTTTCAAATGGAGCCTATAGTTCATCTAGCCTTCAAGCGCCAGAGTTTTATAGAACAAATGCCTACAATGCCAAACTATACACCATCGGGTTTCATCTCACACTTTGTAGCACTTAATCACAAATTTAGTGCCTCCAGATATGGATATCGACGGGAAGGATCGTCATACCAGGTCTATAACGTTAACATTGGTGGAGCTGTAGCTAGAGGAGCAACAAGAAAGCTCCAGCTAGAGCTCAACAAAAAATACTGAGGACAAGCCGATCGGAGGCTTGAGCTATAGTGTGACTTGGACATTGAATAACTAGAGGATGCTAAATCATTGCAGATTTGGGCAAGTCATATCCTAACATTAATGGGAAATTTAGTGATGAATTTACCTTATTTTTTCACCAATTTGGTCATTAAGATCACTTCTGATTTGGCCTGTCATATATTGGTGGTACATTCAGTCACAGAGTCTAGAAGATAGCATCTCTTTCATAATATTTGCCACTGATGCAGTTGCTAAAGAGCTAAGGGATTGCTAATTATATTCTTAATATATTTTCTAGTTTAAGAGAAAACTTTTAGTTAGTACACAGCTAAATAGCTATGCAACTATTAACCTAAAAAACTCCAACAACAGAAACCGTTGTTCAAACTTCTTTCCAGACATGAGGAGTCAATATTGTTTGATTCACACACACACACACACTAACTCCTGCTGCCAAAATATACTAAGAGGGCTTTCCGCCAATTCATTATTCTCCTGACTCTTCACCCGAGTATTGGTTGAAAGTGGACAATGGTCACTAAAATACTATAATTTTTCAAGATAATTAATTAAGCATTACCAAGCAGATGAATACTACTTTGCCATAATAACAACTTGGTAATGTGTCATGCAATTCAGCACTTCCATTATTAGTATTAAAATGAATACCAAAGTTTGCTTACTTTGAGTATTCACTATGTACAAGTTAACCAAGATATTCTCCAACGACCGAATTCCAAAACTGAAAAGAAACCATTTGTTGATGTAGAAGTTAGCAAAACCTAACAAATTTGGTAATCTGCTGAAATGATGATGAGACAACAAAGCATGATGCTTTCATGGTATAATATTAATTTCTTCATTAGAATTGCTGCTAAATGTCACTAAAGAAGAGAGAAAAAGGTATCTAAACTGTAATTTCAATACTAAGATGCTCATGATACTTCTACAAGATAAACTATCAAAAACAATAAATGAGTTCCTAGATACAAAGATGAGTGTATATACTAATAATAACTTGCACATATTTCTACTACAGTGCAAGGATCAAAAGCCAGTTGAAGTTGTTAAATACTTTTCAGCATTGTTACTATGTCCCAAAATGTATAAAGCTCCATTAAGTAAATAAAGAAAAGAGAACATTTGCTTAGGCCTTCAATTAATATAGATCATGATGGAATTGGAAAATTACCAATTTCAGTGAATCTTAGTACTTCCGGTTCTCCAGTAGTCGTTTCAAGAATGACCTCAGTATTATAATCGTATAATTCATCTTTCTCGTAATCTCTGCCCCAGGTGGTTGTGTCGAAGGATATCTTTGACTTTGAAGCATCTATCCAATACTTTGAAATTTCTAAGCCTTGGAAATTTCAGGCAAAGGAAATGGCACCGTCGACTGGGCTTCCATTTGATGTCCTAGCTCGCCGGTCGGAGGTCGTCGTGGGGGTGCAATGGGGTCAGCAGGAGAGAGAAGAAGAAGAAAAAATCACAAACTTTCAGTCATCCAAAGGTTGAAGATGACAAATTTTCCAAATAGTCCCTTATTTCTTTAGTTTTTTTTAAAAGGGTCCGTGAAATTTAGGGGTGTCAAAAGCTGACACGACCTACTAATCTAACGTGAATCCGACCTGCTAATAGCGGGTTAGAGTTGAGATTTTTGACATGTTTAATTAAATGGGTCGACATGAACCCGATCTGAAAATAAATGGGTTAGATTCAGATTGAAAAATTCAACCCACAGGTCCACCTGTGTAACATGTTTATTGTATTATTTTATGTCTTGTATATACATAAAATTAGTTTTATTTTAAAAAAAAGTACATAAAATTAGAGTATTTGTAACACCCCAACCCGTCTTACGAATAAGACAAGTTAAAGTATTACGACGCTGTTAACTATTGCTACACAATTCTTGAATAACATAAAGCTATTAATTATTTTATTATATAACAGGCACGCTAAATAGTATGTCATTAATATCCCAAAAATTTCAATTTATCTAATACAAGCTAGCTTCTATAAATATTTTACATAACAGCTATTTAATAGTACACTAACAACTCCTGAACTACAATATATCTATACCAAAACGTTGTACTGGGGAACTGCTCTTGTGAATGCTGGATCTCACGCATCTTAGCTATAGACATGCGAGTTACAGAAATAACTCGCTGAGCAATTGCATGCTCAGTGGGTACATATATATAATTTTTGCACTTAAAAATAAAATAGCAATATTTTAAAAATAATCATTTGTATTCAATTCCATAAAATCATATTAAAAATCAACTTTGCAAGAATCATTAAATAAAGTAATAAATATTTATCAAACATTATCATTCATCATTTGCTCTACTGGTATTTTTGAACGCCAAGGATAAGACTAGGGTTACAATTCGGAGATAGATCGCAGCTATTCGCGAATTGTATTATTCACTGTTCAATTCGGAGATAGATCGCAGCTATTCACGAATTGTATTAATTCGGAGATAGATTGCAGCTATTCGCGAATTAATATTTTATCACCGGGTCGTAGATCGCAGCCACGCCCGTGGTTTCTCAATTCATTTCTCATTTCACATCATATATCACACTGCGCAGGATTCTTCAACCATATGTCATGACATATTCTTATCACTAAGGTTCCATAGACCAAGTAGAGCATGAAACAATTCCACTTTCAATAATGATTTCTCAATAATCTTTCTCATTTATTTCGAATATTCATTTTGTCGATCATTCAATTCAATTTTCCATTGCACATGTAATTCCGATAAATAATAAAATCATTTCTCATGCTTCCAAATATATTAGTCATTGAGAAATAAAATAAATCTCCATTGAACATATTTCAATCAATATAATATTGGAAAATTTCATTTAAATAAAATTCTATTTTTACCGCACTGGAAATTTCGCGCCTGCGAATACCGTTACGGTATCAAAATTTATTTTATAACTCGAACACACGTTCGAGTTCTCCACAAAATCAATCATTAAATAAAATCACATATTCCAGAATATTAATTAAACAATTTTAAAAAAAAATACCATTCAACCAATTAAAACAAAAACAATTTAAATACTTAAAATATAATAGTACCAAACCTGGTTACGCTCCAAAAATTGCTAATCTCCAAATTTACTTCAATTCCTCTTTATCTCCCTTAAATCAAGCCTATAATAATCATAGAATATATTTAATAACACTAATTATTATTTTCTAAGTCCCTAACTATTTAATTTTCCAAAATTTCCTTCTGTTCCTTACTTAAATTCACTTTCCAGACCCTAGATAAATTCAAATATGCTATTTAAATATTTATCTAGGCCCTAAATAAATTTATTTCTCAAGAATAAATCTTAATTTATAAAATATATATACTGTTGGGTCAATTTGAAAAGAAAAATAAACTTTAGGGGGTCAAAATAGAGGCGGAGGGCTTACTTGCAAACGGGGGTAAACTTCTTGGCACACGGCGAAATTTTTAAAGAGTTCAGGCGTTATACTGTTAATTCTTAAAACGATGTCGTGTTGCTTCATACCGAAACGTTGGCGTTTCGGTCAAAACGCAAGTCTTCTTCGCGTTTCTATCTTCTTCTTCGCCAGCTTCCGTCTGTGTCGAACGCCGCCAGACCCGAGCCCACGAAGCCCATTGACGCTTCCGGCGACCTCAGGCGGCGTACCAGGGCTTAAGCTCTTCCTCTCGTCGTCGCCGCCCGTTTTCCGGTCTCGGATAAGGTGGACAGCGTGTGTGGTGGCCGGAATGAGCTTTTGAAGCTCACGGGTTACCCGATAATTAATCGGATAGTCCGATCGGATAGTCACCTTCCGATGGTTGGTTGTGCCACTTCTTGCGCCGGTCAGATTCTACTCATCCTCAGGACTTGATTTCTAAGCTCAGATCCGTCAAACCATTTAGAAATTCTAAAGTTGAAATTTAAAAATTCCCTTCCTCATTCAATATTCATTTCCAGCTTCTGTTTCCGTCCATTTTCTTAATAATTCTTGAGTTAAAACTCTTCCCTAGCTGACCTTCAAATTTAATTGAAATAGAAGAATGCAAGATGAAAATAATTATTCGGTAACTTTGTTGGGAACAGTAGGTGAGTATAATTGCTTGTATTACTTTTTCCCTTATATTTTAACTTGAAAACATACAGATGCCACCTCTACATGCAAATGCCACTTCTCCATATAAGTTTGCCACCTTGCATTTACTTTAGCAAATCATGCATTAGCCTGACACCTACCCACAAACTCTCATACCCCGCCAGCTCCAACTCAATTTCATTTTTTTCTTTATTTTATTATTATTATTATTTCATATTTATATACATCTTTTTAACTTATTATTATTATTATTATTATTTCATATTTATATACATCTTTTTAACTTATTATTATTATTATTATTATTATTATTATTCTTTTCCATTCCCGCTTTACATAACAAAATACCATCCATGCATACACACAGCCTCATTTTAACGCCTAACATTTTCTTGCATGGATCCTTCTTCATTTTCAAACATCTTAATACTTATGATTATTATTATTATAAAGAAACAAACTTATAATTGAATACTTGTATTATTAGTATTACTTTTATTATTATTTCTATTAATTGTATTTGTTATTATATATATATATATATATATATATATATATATATATATATATATATATATATATATATATATATATATATATGTTATTAATCTTTAAAATTACAATTTAGTCTATAAGCTTCCTTGAATTTTACAATTGAATACCTACGACATCGTTTACACTTCATTAATTAAATTTTCGAATGTGACACCCGATCTATTTGATTTATTTGCTCACCCTTATTTGGGCTTAGGTAAGGGAGGGACCAATATGGAACTAAATAGTTAAAAGAGGGACCAAAGTGAAATTAAGTTCACCTTCAACCTTGAACATGGGCCATTTTTATAATTTGCCAAAACCACCACTCAAACCAATTTCTCGCTATAAAAACAACAACCATATACGTTACTCATACCACTTTTTGGCCAAAAAAAAACCACCATATACACCAAAATGATGCTCTTATAATATGATAAATCAAGTTATGATCTTAGTTTTAGCATCAAAACATCATAATACCTTGAAAAAATTAATTAAAATTTTCGGATCTTTCGACTCAAATCCACGACCTGTTCGTATTTTGAGTTCCGGCAATCAATCAGACTAGAGATCTTTTCGGCTCATGGGCCATCTCCTGGTGGCCTCCGTTTTCTAGCCTAATCACCGAAAATCATGAATCAGCGAACAATAATTTCATGGCTGCCGAATGTTTTTTCTTCAATTTTACCATCGCTACAAGTCACCACTGAAGCTTAATATGGAGTTGGATTCACCGAAACCTAAACTTTATGTTGGGCAGTAGTCGGACGACAATGGTTGAGCGGTAGTCGGACGACAATAGTTGAGCGGTAGTTGGACGTCGATGGTTGAACAGCTAGTGGTTGGCCTTCTTGGATTTTGTTTCTTTGTTTAAGATTCTATTCGGTAATAGACCTCTTCACATTTTCTTTTTTTTTTTTTGGAATTAACGGTGATATATTATAAGACTAAATGGGTACAGCACGAGAGAACAAAGTGGGATAACATTTTATTATTTTTTTTTTATAATTTAAATTGTAAACTTACAATTTAGTACCTACTAATTACAAAAATATAATTGATTAATTAAGTTCATGTAATTAAAGTGTAGTAATATCAATATTTAAAATATTATCAAATACTAGTGATTATTTAACAGAAAGACAAAAACGTCCAATTTAATTAAAATACAACGACAAAAATCTCTATTTTAAAAAATGCAAGGATAAAAATATAAATTAGGTGAAAAATACTTAGATAAAATTGTAATTTTTTCTTTTTTTTATTATGTGGAAGATAAATAAGAAAAAATACTATCTAATTTTGTTGACTTTTTCATGGGACACTTATTTTGAAATAAAATAGAATATAAAATTAGATACTTATTTTAAAATGGAGGAAGTAATTTTCAATTGGGTGATTTTTATGTTTATTTGTTTGAAATTATGGAGTAATTTTCAATTAAGTGATTTTTATATTTATTTGTTTGAAATTATCTGTTAAAAACAAGTTTTGAAATTTTTTTTAGGATATACAAATTTGATATTATTTAACATTGATTGAAAACATCAATTGAAAGTCCAAATAGCTCTACCTGCTTTATTAGGAAATGATGGAGACTGCGAGTGAAGTTTATCTAACAGGATGGAAGGGGTTGCGACCTCAATTTCTTTTCGCATGCTCTCAAAATTACAAGAGTTTTTTCATTTGAACCCAAAAAAATTATCAATTAAGTCCAAATTTGTATTCTAATTTAATTTTGTTTCCATATAAAATTTACCCTCGATCCGCTACTATTGAAACTAGTTCAAAGAGCCTAAGATTAGCAAATTTGGGTCATAACTTGTCATAGTTTTCTTCTTATTTGTCTGCTTCCCTCCAGAGCTTATTTCTAAAATTTATAATGATCAATGTTATATCATGTTTAAAAGAGGTACTATATTTTAAGATTAATAAAAATGACTTGTCGGTTTAGTATCCTAACTAGGTGTGATTTCAGACACTCAATCTTGAGCTAGTGCTATTATTAAACTCAACTAGAAGAGGTATTAGTGTTCTACTTCTTTTTTCTTCTGAGAAAAAAAAAAACAATTGTAGTTCACTAGTATCTAATTTCTTCAAATTAACTATAGATAAAATGAATGCATCTCTTGAAAATTAAACTTAAACTATGCTCAATTTTGTAATATATTTCTGTATCTAAGATTAATTCTAAAAAAAGAAAAAATCATACTAATCTAACACATAATAAATGCAAAAAAAAAGAAAAAAATGAAATCCTTTGCACAAACATACTATATGCAATATTGCAGTATAAACTGTTTACAAATTTAGTTCAACTTTCAGATAACCAGTACTTATTTCATTAATCTTTTAATCTAAAACCCAAAGTTCTCATACAATTTATTTTGTATGATATGCATATAATTCTAGTACAGATAAGCAGGAAGGCGGGGAGTGAGAAGAACATCTACGGGGGTGGCTTTGAGATTAGTAAGAGCAACACTCTCAGTCATATCCATAGCCACATCTAATGGAGTTTCAAACTCAAAAGAATGCAAAAGAGTAGCAAGTGTTAGATTCAAAACTTGAAGTGCAAACGAAACTCCTGGGCACATTCTTCTTCCACTGCTAAATGGCATTAGCTCAAAATTTTGACCCTTCACCTCAACATTCTTATGAGCACCAGTAAGAAATCTTTCTGGTTGAAACTCCGAA
>CATIWJ010022332.1:0-11539 GCA_949640765.1 Croton laevigatus
ATATAAAAAGATATTTAATTTGTTCTATAATTTGCTAGACAAAACTTTTCCTTATGTTTGGATGCAAATTAGAACAATTATTTATTTCACTGGACCAGACAATCCTTTAACCATTTCCAATTATTTTGTTTATAAAGATAATATTTACAGTTGTTTTATGCTATATGAAATGTTGAAGGGGATACACGCACCATTATATATATATATATATATATTAAAAAAAAAAATGTAAAATCCCACATCAGATATTAATTGAGATTTGATATGATATATAAGTTAGACTACCTAACTACTTAGTAAACTTGACTTAACCATTTTAGACCAGTGGATTTTGGCCTAAGTAATTGTCGAAGGTAGTTAGGTGAATTATTGTGAAGTCTTGTGCAGACTATGGTTTAACTGTACGCTGATTGCGATCTCGTGCTGGGTCATGATAATAAACACATATTTTAAGAATATTGTAAAGAAGAGCACTATTGTGTTTTATATTAGAGACGAGGTTACCTCAAGTAGAGTTACATAAACACATTAAATATTGATAATTGAAAATTTGATAAATTTTGAATTTTTTAAACATATTGTAAACTAAAGGTCAATAAACGCATGAATTACCTGTGTATATATTTTCTCATATAGTGACATTTTTTAAGGAAATTTACTCTGTATCTCTTAGTTTTAGGAAAACTTATTCATAACTTAAAAATTAGAGTATGAGGTCCCTCACTTTTGATGAAAGTATGCGATGGGTCCTTCTGTCAAGAAACAATTTATTTTTCGTTAGTTTGTATTGGAAAAATGAAAATGCCCTGTTAACTTTGGTAATTATTTAGAGACCACTTTGTAGTTTTTTGATCGAGAGTGCATCTTTCTCGTAATTGCAAGGACCTTAATATAATTTTCCTTTTACTTCTTCGTTCGCTTATTAATGAGATTATAAGAAGGATTAAGTTGAAATATGTCACAAAATAACTCAATTTCCATTTTTGGCAAGGAATGGAGCAAAAAAATTTAACAAATTAAGAGTTCGCCGTGAGGAATTGAAATATAACTTTATATTTGATGGATGATGCACAATTCTGCTGTAAAATGCAAAAAACTTATCTATCAAATTTTCCCTTGATCAATGCAAACAAAAAAAAAAAAAGAAATCGTTGGTCTTGATGAGAGGATTTCCAAATATGTACTAAAAAAACTTAGTTCAGCCAAGAGGCCTACGTCTACGGGTGATGGATTTCTATCCTTTTTATTCCAATTCGTCTTACAACAATACATTACAAGAGTTTTTATATGGTACATTGTCTTAGGATTCACGGAACATCTCCCTAATAGGAGTCTAACTCCTAAGTAGGTACAAATTAGGTTTCAATAAAGGATTTTCGTACTCAGCCAGTTTAATAAGATTCAAGTTTGAGCCTTTAAAGCTCATTTTAATAAAAATCATAAAGGTTTTAGTATTTATGAAACTCCAAAACCGCGGAGCTTTAGTAGGAATTCTCAAAAATCACGAATCTTAAGCAAGCAATTCTCCAAAATCATAAAATTGTAACAATAAAATGTTTTTTTCCAGCAAGCTAAGCTCCAAAATTCAACTGTCCATAGTTTCCTATTTGATGTTAACGATAATGGCTTCATATTTGACTTTACATAAGTTTTTTTTTTTTAAATACTTTAACAGAAGCTAAATAAAGTTAAATAGGTTAAAAATAATAAATAAGTAATTTAAAATCAAAATGTGCTATTAAAAATTTAATAGAGCTGAAGTCTTGAAAGCCAATATCAAAGTAGTAATTTCTTTCTTTGCCATGCTCGCTTTCATCGCTGCTTTTACTACTAATTAAAAAGGCATATTCGGAGTGGAAAAAAGATTTTTCTAGGACTTGGATTCGAGTATTATTAAGGGAAAAATTTTAACCCTTTTTTTTTTTTGAAAAAAAAAAGAAGCTTATTTTTACTTTTTTTGACAAAACTATTTATTTTTCAGAGAATTTTCAAAAAATCACCTCCTTATTTTTAATAGAAACTCTTCTCTACCCGCGTTCTTCTTCTTCTATTCTGTCCGACGAATATTTGAATTTGTTATTGCTCTTTACTTTATTCTCCATGACGATATCCTTGTACTCTCTAACTTTTCTACTTTTGATTTTCATCCGTTTAGTATTCCGGACACCAATTTCGAATTCTGTTTATTATATTATTTTTCCTTATTTTACTTTATAAAATCAAGGATTAGCTAAATATCAATATCACTTTCCTGGTTGAAAATTACGAGTCAAAACAAATCTCGCTTGCTTTGCTAGCTCTTCTAGTCCGCTACGTGGATCTGAATTTTTGTAGTCAGTTTTGTTCGTCACCAATGCATAATGATAGTCAAAAATTTGATTTGAGTATGGTTAGTCTTGCGGAAGTCAATGGTAAGGCAAAAATTGCTCAGGTTTGTAACAATTTCTTCTTATTCATTCATCTGATTTCTAATTATGGTTTAAGATTTGATTATTGTTTGAAGAAGATAACAATGGCGTGAGATTATAGCAGAAGCCACTTCCGATTCCTTTGATAATTTGAAAAACAATGAAGTCCTTCTTTTACATTCAAATCCTAAATTTTGCAATTACAATGTCTCATTCATAATATTTTTAAATTAATCAATGCTAAGAATTTATTTTCTTTTGCAAAGAATCTGACGAAGATTACAATGCTCTATTTATTGCGTTTTTCTTCATACATTATAGCTATATTCAAAATGTTAATCTATGTTGCTTACTTTAATTTGTCTATTTTACCTTACTACAAATGATATTATAGGTTAATTATATTTTTACTTACAATTAAAACTGGCTGAAAATAACCCAAGGGTCGCGGCTTGATGGTGAAGTAATGTCATCAAAGACTAAAGGTCCCAGGTTCAAACCCTCTTGGGGGTAACTAAAGGAAAAAACTGACAGAGAAGGAGAAAGAGAAAATGCAATTTTCAGTTTTGATTTGTATATTTAGCTTTTGAAATTCTATTGTTGTCATTTAACTTTAAAATATTTTTTACTAATATTTTTGAAAGTACCTTTTTCCCGTTTCTAGTATTCTTCGTTTGTAATTTAGCATAAGATTATTTGTGGATTAAATATTATTTACCATTTCCTGTTGAGAGTCTAAATTCATAGTTTGTATTAAATTTTCAATATTAATTAAATTGGTTAGTAATAATTAACTTCAAATTATTATTATGTCGAAAAACTTATTTTAATTGGTTTATTTAGATCTTTTCATGAAATAAAATTAAGAATTATAATAGACATTTTTTATTGGAACAACTTTTCAGAGTCAAGATTATGAAATTGGTGATTGCACTAGTGTTGTTGTTATGGCTAGAGCTATCCTCAAAGATGTGAGTTTGCTTAAATGGTTGCTTTTTTTATTTTATTTTTTTCGATTTTCTTTGCTTTTTTTTTTCGGAATTTGCTTATTTTTTATGATTTTTATATAACTTGCTTGTTTTTCGTTGAAATTATTTTTTATGATTATATTTTTGTAGTGTTTGAACAATTTTTGGATAAGGTTTGAAAAGTGGTACGATTTTTTTACCTCTCTTTCCTTTGTGTACCTAGCTTGATAATATCAGTTGAAGAAATGGCTTAGCAATGACTTTGTTTACATATTATAACATATACTTGTGATAGAACATAATTATAGGATTTGAACTGTGTTCCGTTCCTATAATTTGCAGGGTTTGAACATGATATAAACAATTTTTAAATAGAGTTTGAACTGTTTTTAAATAGGGTTTGAACCATTTTTGAACAGGGTTTGAACAATGAGCTTTTTTTGGCTTAATATGATTTCTTTTTAAATACTTATATTATATCTTTTTTAAATAAATTTTAAACAGGGTTTGAACATGGTTTTTACAGTTGGTTTTCTATATTTAACATGGTTTCTTTTTAAATATTAATAGGATTTTTAAAATAGGGTTTGAAGAGTTTTTGAACATGATTTAAATAATGGGTTTGAACAGGGTTATACTTTGAACAAAATAGTTCTAAATATATTTTGAATATGTTTTAAATGCACTTTGAACATGATAGTTTTGAATATACTTTGATTATTTATTTACCATAATTTGAACATATTTGGAATTCTGAATTTATTGGATTTAAGTTGTGTTTTTGGTGCTCGATTTCTTTTTTATTTTTTACTCTGCAATTTTTGCAATTTTGAACATCATTTGAATAAGCTCTAGACATGCTTTGAACAAAATAATTCTGAACATATTTTGAATATGTTTTAAATATACTTTGAACAAAAATAGTTGTGAACATACTTTGAACGTTTGTTTAATATATTTTGAACTTTTTTTTTTTTTTTGCAAATTTTGCTTATGTTCTTTTAATTCGTTATGTTTTTATTTGTCATTTTTATTTTTATTAATGTTTTTATTTTAAGTTTTGGAAGCATATATCAAATACATTGAATGCACCAATTTTATTTAAAGATTTTATAGATTTAATTATATTCTTTAGTAATTTTTATTTAATTATTTGTAATAAAAAATATACATTCTTTCATTAATATAATTTAATATATTTTTTTATTACGAATTATAATTTTTTTAGTATTTATTATTATTTTTATAATATGTGATATTAATTTTAGCAAGATTATAATATAAATTAAAAATTTTTAAATTTTATTTTAAAAAAATTTTAAAATTATGTTAATAGATAAAATAATTTTTTAATTGAAATGTGTTTTTAAAATTTAATTATTTAATTATTTAATATATGACATTAATGAATATTAATTTTTAAGATATTTAAAGGATAGAGAGTGTAATATACTATTTTTAGTCTAAAAATTACCTTCATCTAAAAATTTTAAATGAAGGTAATTTTTTTTTAAAATTTAATATAAGTTAGGTAATTAATTTTTTTATAATTTATTTAAAATATCTAATTTTATTTATTTTTTAATTAAAGTAGATAGTTTTTCTCAAAATTTATTAAAAAGCTACTTTTGCTATTATTAAAGCGTCTTCCAGACAGAATTGCGTTGTCGAAACGCCCCGTTTCCAAGTATACATCCGTACGCACTCCCCTACGAAGATAGTGATCCCGGTGGTTCAGCTCTAATGGCGGAAAAACCCCAACCAGTTCGCGTTCTATATTGCGGCGTTTGCAGTTTACCCGCCGAGTACTGTGAATTCGGTCCCGATTTCGAGAAATGTAAGCCCTGGTTGATCCAAAACGCCCCCGAATTTTACCCCGATCTCATCAAAGGTTGCTCTATTTCCCTATACCTAATTCACCTTTTATTTTTCTCTTCTCAATTTCTTTATTAGATTCGTTTTTTTTTTCAATCAATTTTGTTTTAATGTTCCTGCAGAAGCAAATGCCAAAGAAGCTGATAAGGTCGCTGACCAGTTACAATCCACCGGTATCTCATCGGGCAGCGGCGCTGCCACTCCTTCAGGTGACCTAATTTCCTATATACATGTACATATTTAAATATGTGGACGAATTTATATGCCCTTTTAGGCCTAACTATTATAAAAGATTTTTGGACAGGATTTTGTTGATCTGTATCTTGTTATTGGAATAGCCAAAAAATTTGAAATTGTTCTACAAATAGTATATATCAGTTCATAGGAATTTGTGACTCATTTGTGTAGCATTGTTGAAAATCTGATGTTGGCATTAGGCATGGATATGGAATTTAAATGATTGTTCTATTAGCTGAAAATGCATAAAGGAAGCACTAGTATTATTTTGTTGCTGCCTTTAGAGAGAGAGAGAGAGAGAGAGAGAGAGTTGAAAAAAGAAGATTGCTTTGCTCCTTGAGAAATGCGGAATCCAAATGCTATCGAATATGAATTTGATTTGCATCCGTCTGTACATGTACTTGTTTAGCTGTTTGTACATGAATAGCATGGTTGTAATTGTGCATTACAAAAACATCAACAAGCTTTAATCCCAAGCAAGTTGGGGAGATTGTGCATTAGGTTAATGAATTATATTCATGTGGTTCAAGAATTTAGTTTAGTCTCTTTTCTGTTGTCAATTTGTATTTTAGAATTTTGTGATTCACTAGTTCTCTTGATTAAGTTTTAGATGATATCTAAGTTTTGTTTTCCTTTGGCATCTTTTGTTGCAGTGGGTACTTCTACACCTAAGGAAGAAGTGAAACGTCTTCCAGGTGGGAAGATAAAGAAGAAAGTAAGAGTTTAGAGTTTTTCACCTTATGAAATTGTTCGAAGTCTGCTGTAAAAACAATCAAATGACATTTAGCATGAACGTTCTACTGGATATGAAAGTAATTTTCTGTATTTAACTTTTTCTTTCAGGAAAAACAAGAAGTTGTCATTGAAAAGGTCACACGGAACAAGAGGAAATGTATCACCACTGTAAAAGGATTGGAACTGTTTGGTAACCAATTTGCTGCTTTGATCCTTTTTCTTGTCAATGTCTTTTCTTGTTTTTATCTACTCATGACAGCCTCATTTCTTCTCTTCTGGCAATGGTGTTTTAGGTGTTAAACTTAGTGATGCATCTAAAAAACTTGGGAAGAAGTTTGCTACTGGGGCATCTGTTGTTAAGGTGTGTGTGATAATATTCTTTGGGGGCTATTGTTTCTTTTATTGTTTTTTCTGATCATGTTCCATGGTATATGATGGTTCAGGGTCCAACTGAAAAGGAGCAGATTGATGTGCAAGGAGACATTGCCTATGACATTGTGGAGTTTATTACAGATACCTGGCCTGATGTAAGATATTCATCATTCTCTACTTTACAAAATTATCTTGTTAATTTAGGCCACTTGGTTTCATTCATAACTGTAAGAAGTTGTGGTTTACTATGGCTAGCCCTGCTATTTTATAAAGAAGTACCTCTGTTTACATGATCATAATTTTGATTATTGATATATATGCCCTTTGACATGCCTAGGAACATACGAAATTAACACAAGAAAAAGTTGGCATTTAGATACATGCAGTTACTAAATCTAGATTATTGCTGTTATCACACACACATTCTGGGAAGTTTGGGATTAAACAGATTGTCATTGTTCCATTTTGGCGGGGTTATCCTGAATGTCATTTATCAGCAAGGAAAATGTAACAGATGCTCCTCCCATTCTCTCTCCTTGTGTATTTATTTTGGAACAATTGATTAAGTCCCATTTTTTCCATGATGAAATTGGGGAAGAAAATTGAAATAGTCAGAGTTTAATGCTTCCAAATACCAAAATATAATTATAAATCAAATGACCATTTTTTCTTATCTATACAAATAAAAGTTTGTCTGGTAAGAACTGTGATGGGAATTACTTTTCTGATTCTGATGTGGGGTTTTGTTGATGAATATCGGGACATTAATCATTTGTAATATCTGTTTTCAAGGGCGCCATTGCAGAAGCTTCCTTTTGCCTTTGTTTATTTCTTCATCATATATCTAATTCACATTCATTCCTGACCATCTAATGTCATACTATAATTTTAGACATCGCTACATTCACACTACTAGCATTTTTTTGTTATTGGGTTTTGATAACTGTTCTTGAGGGGATTCAGTCTTTATCACTCTCTTACCTTTCTCATCTTTGGGACACCATAAAAACTTTCTGTCAACCTATTTCTTGCTGTATTTGAAATGAATCCCACATTACAACTTAGTATATATAATATTCTAGTGAAGCAGTAAATCACACAAGCATTGGTGGTATACCATATGGATATGATAATTGCAATGGGGTTTGTTGAAATTTCATTCCAGGTCATTGATTCTTTACTCTTCGGAGCTGAGTGTATTGAGTTGTCCTTAAGTTCAATACAATCCTATTCCTCTCTGGTTTTTAAGATCTAAAGTTTGTCTATGGATGTGTTGAGGGCGTGCTTTATGGGATTTATTTGTAGAAAAGCAGAACGAAAAGTTGACAAATGACAAGTGTTTTTAGTCCCCATAGACA
Source organism: Croton laevigatus (assembly GCA_949640765.1). NCBI lineage: Eukaryota > Viridiplantae > Streptophyta > Magnoliopsida > Malpighiales > Euphorbiaceae > Croton > Croton laevigatus. The sequence continues at coordinate 7,954 of CATIWJ010022332.1, forward strand.
ACACCTAATTATACAAGTTAAATTTTCCAGCTCTATATATATGTTAACCATAGTTTTTGCCCCTACTTCTCAGAGTTCGTTAGTTTACATGTTTACATCCTACTGTAGGTTTGTAGATGTTTAATTTTGCAGGCTTGAGTTTTTTTCCCGCCTCTCATTATGACTCAAAACAATTTGTAACTCGCAAAGACAATCCTATCCATGTATAATGATGTTATTGACATTACAATTTTCTTTGTATTTTCCCTTTTTGCAGGTGCCAGAAACTGCAATTTACTTTATAGAAGATGGTAAAAAAGTCCCGGCAGTTTGATTCAGAATGATGATAAATACAAATGGTATTGGAGTATTGGTGTCTTCCCCTTAGGATGCCACTGTCTGAAACTCAATCTAGTCTCACGGTAAAGGGACTGCTGAGCAGAATCTAATCGCCATTGTAATATTTTGTTACGCTCCAAAATCTTCTGCTTTAATTTGTCAGAATTCATGGCTACAGTTGTACAGTGCAGTTCTCTGAGTTCTTTGCTTTTTCTTCACTTTTTCCTCCTCTAAAAAATGCTAATGAATTTTTAGCAACGAGGGCTTCATGGTATATTACTTCCTAGTTTATGACAGTGATCTTGTTAATTTTATGCTTTTGTGGGCAGCTGAGATATATGGTTGATATTTTTTTGTAGTTTACCCACAGAATTTGAGTTTTCTATTTTGGAAATTGGTTTGGAAAGTATCAAGTTTACCAAATTTAGCTTTGATTTTGGATCAACGAATAGTTTGATTGAAACTTTTTCAACAACTGAAATAAATAAACAACATTGAAGAGTAGCTATGCTCAATTGAAGTGCTGGTCGATATATTGATTTTTCCATTTGTACAAGGGAGGCCACTTATGTCAGTGTCATCATACTAAATAATTCTTTACAACTCCAAGTAATAGAGATGCCGAGATGAATCGTTGTCATTGGATGGACAAAATACATGTAACGTTTATAATTTTAATTAGTTAAATAGAGTATGAACAAATCTGAATTGTTTTGAAAATGGATAAATCAAACTTTATATATATATATATGGCATAATCTCAAATGCTTTTAAATCAATTTCAATCAAAATTTAGGTCTGGATTACTATTTTATGGTTACCAGCAAAGGAAGAATTCCTGGGGCATTTCATTTCAATAATAAATGGATGTTGCTCTCAAAAGGAAAATAATCAATCAATGGGTGTTGACTTAGCGATATGCGTTTGTTCTGTTTGATGAGTTGTGAACGGTTTGCATCTCACTTTTTAATTAATGAGTTGTGAACGGTTTGCATCTCACTTTTTAATTTATTGGTACACAATACTAATCTAATCTGATGATGGGGAGGGAAGAGGAAGACAGGCTGTATATATTTAATACCCAAATCACACAAAATAATATTTGACCAATGACCTTTCTTCTCTGCTCTTCTTACTCTCTTGGAAGATTCATTGTGTTGGATCATGAATCTTTTGAATCATGATATCTTAGATTTCTCACACGGATTTTATATTATTATGTCAGTTTGTACTTCGCTTGCTCTCTATCAATGACTCCATTTTTTCTGCAATTTTTCACTTTCATGATTTATTTTGCAATTTACCCATCAACTGTAGTAGTAACTAGTAACTAGTAAGAGCATCAAACTTACATTCGGAGATGGACGATAATGTATCCCTTCTTACATCCATGGAAGAAGACAAAATATAGTAGTAAGTATGTAAGCAGACACAAGTTGCAGAGAATCACATGGAGAGATGGTTGGTTGGATACTAGCGGGTGAAAAAAGGACTTCTAAATTTGTAATGCCTTTTGTAATCAATCCTTTTATTCAGGAAATTTTGTTCTGGACATGTGAAGTTGCGCAAAATAGACTCAAATGGTAATTGTTGTAAGGTTCACCTTCATCAATATGATAATCTATATGATAAATCATTTTTACACCGAATTTATATGATTCGATTGAATAAGAAGCAAATCGAATGAATGAATTACTGATTCTAAAACTCCATAGCAAGGGCATATATATATATAAAAAATATATATATGAAACATTTATATAAAAATGAAAAATACTATGCACTTATACATTTCTTTTTTACTAATTTCAAGTTTGGTTATTTCTACCGACACTTATTTTTTATGTTTTTAAAATTTCATAATGATATTCTAATTTTTATATTTATTTCAAAGAGTCTTACATTATTTTTTTAAAAAAAAAAATCTTGCATTATTGTGATTATAATTTTTTTAAAAAATTTTTTTACTATAAAATATAATATCTTAAATTTTGCTTATTTTTTACTTTGTTTCAAAACTTATTTATACCTTAAAAATAAATTTTAAATTTATTGTGAATCTTACAGCACAATTCGATTCTCAATTTAAAAATTTTTCAAATATTGGATTCAACTAAATATTATATTTATATGGGTGAAATCTGGGAGCTGGGCTTAGTTCATTCTAACTCTCCTACTATCGTCCGCATCTCCAAAAAAAACAAACACCCAAACCTAAGAAGATATATGTAAAACCATAATTTGTAAATGTAATTAAAAATTCCCTCTTATTTTAAGATGGTTTGAATGTTCCGAGACAGCAGTTGGGTCTTCGTTCACATCCAATTTGTACCTCTTTTTCTTCTTGTTCTGTCCCCATTTCATTTGTTCCTTCCTCTGTTGCTTGGACTATTATATCTTAGATTTTTATAATTTATGTGTTCCCATTTTCATTTTCAACCAGCATTTATCATGCACTCTCCTATTCTTGTCAACACTTTCACGTGCCACATTTGGATTTTTCTTTTTCTTTTTTTTTTAAATATGAGATTAATATATTTTGGGTGATAATATTTTAAGTCGTGGTCCTTTTGTTTCTATTAAATTAATTCTACTATAGCTTGGATTATTAGACGTGGAAATATAGAAACTGATAACAGCCTTGTAATTATGGCCAATCAATTTGTATGATCCAGTCAAACAACCACTGTAAACCAAATAATAAAGTAATTTTTCTTTTGAAATTCCATCCGGATTTCTGATACTATGGACACCGAATAATCTAAATTAGGATACTGTAGAAACTCATTAAAGGGAACCTCTTAATTCAATTTTCAACATTCACAATATCAAAATTTGAACTATAGACCTCACTTACTTAAAAGGTTTATCGCATCATCCTGCTAGACCAACTTTTGCTCGTGAGTTGCAGAATCGAAAGAGTCCACCCCTTAATAACAAATTAGCACCACCATATGGTTTAATTTCTATTTTTTAACATTTATCTTTGCACAAATTGTTACCCTGTGTTCCAATAAAATGACCAATCAATAATAATAATAATAATAAAAGAAGGAAAAGGTTCGGTGGTTGACAAAAGAAATGAAGCATACGGTTTAATTGTCTGAGAAAATGGCAAACATGGGTCTGTGTCAAAATATATTTTGTTTGTTTTAATGGGTGCTCAAATGACAAATTTGTCAGTATAGGTTTGGTGTTGCGGTCTCAGTAACCCAACCCAAACCACCCCCCCTCCCTCCTCACTGTACCCTTCTATCTTTGTTCATAG
>CATIWJ010022369.1:0-13909 GCA_949640765.1 Croton laevigatus
AGATTTCGTTAATGATCGGGTAAAAATCATTCAATCCTGTAATGGGTTATTTTTATGTTCGAGTATTGATTCATTCTTGGGTCAATTGAGATATTACATTTGTAATCCTACAACTCGTCAACACACTATACTTCCTCCACCACCTAATTCACCATTAGTTGCTAAACTTTGCTTTTCTCATGTCAGTTTGATAGGGATTTGTGGGTTTTATTTAGTTTTTGATCCATTAAAATTACCATATTACAAAGTTATTAACGTACATGCATATGTTCATCAAATTCCTGAACTTGAATGTCATTGTGAGGCTGTTTTTCAGATTAAAATTTATTCTTCAGAAACTCATAAGTGGAGGATCACAGATTCAAGTTTCAGTTTAGATGACAAGAATGGAATCTTTGATGGTGTGGTTTGGAACGGTGCTATTCATTGGTACACAGATTTCGGTCCGTCGTTTTATTTTGATGTGGACCAAGAACAAGTGAAAGAATTGGCAATGCCAGATCCTATGTTAGCAAATCCTGAAATAATGAAAAGATCTTGGAGGGTAAGTTATTTTGGTGAATGTAAAGGACATTTATATTTCGTCGAGATTTATGATAATCCTGATATAGAATTTGATTTGTTGGAAATGGGGAAAGATTACTCAGGTTGGTTTGTTAAGTACAAAGTTGATCTCAGTGAAATTTTAAGAGCATTTCCTGAAATGTTGAGAATTTATGGTGATCCACCATCTTTGTATCAATGTGATTTTAGAATAATGTACATTGGTGAAGAAGATGAAGAAGAAGAAGAAGGAGGGGGAGGAAGTTTCTATTTGGTTTTGCGAATTCCAACAAAAATCATAAGGTATAATTTGAAGGATAAGAGTTATAAGAAGATTTGTGATTTTAATCCTGAAAAAGAAGATTCTAATGAAGCCTATGGATATACTGAGAGTCTTGCTTGTGTTTCCCCATGTATTTTGCCTATTAATTGAAAGTCAATTTTGTGTTTGTACTACTTTTGTTTTCATGTAAACCTTTTATATGCAGGGGGAAATATAGAGTTTATTTCTTTCTATGTTTGATAGATAGTAGAATTATATTTTAGTTCCTTTTGTTTTAGTTAACAAGTGAAGAAGAAAATTTTTTTGTGAAGTATTTAAGCAAATCATTTGCTGCAAATGTCATTACTTTCTAAACAAACCCATGGGCAACACTTTAACTTTAGGGTGTTCAAATTGGAAAAGATTAGGGAGATTTAATGGTATAACGCATATACTTATTTTATTTGGAAAAATAGCATATTGACTTTCAAAATTTTTTTTTAAAAAAAATTGCGTTTTTAGTTAGATAAGGCTTATTCTAAATATTAATTTATTAATAATTATATTATTTAAAAAAGTAATAAGAGAAATTAAGTCACAAGACTCATAATATTATATCATCTTGTCATAATACCAAGATTGATGTTGAAGCTATTATGAGTATACCCATTTTATAACCAAACTGGCAAGATAAGTTTGTATGATGTCACACTAACAATGGTATGTATTCAGTATGCTTAGGATACAGGGAGGCTTTTAAATTACAAAATAATATTGGAAATGTTGATTCTCTTGCTACTTTTGGATTTTGTTGGAGTAATATATGGAACTTGAGGGTTCTGAGAAAATTGCAGTTATTTGTTTTGAGATTCATTAGGAAGGGGCTTGCTGTTGGAACCAATTTATCCAAGAGATTGCCCAACGTGTTTAATTTGTGTGCTACATATAGGAAGATAAAAGATAAAGGTCATTTATTCTTCTTTTGTCCATAAGCTAAAGCAACTTGGATTCTCTCGCCCTTGGGATTGCGTGTTGATAATATTTCTGGTATGTCTCCTAAACTCCTTTGGAACTCACTAGTTCAACTAGCCTAGTAAATTATAAAAGGCGAGAAATGCCTTGGTCTTTAATAATGTGAATTCAGATGCTCATGAAATTGTCAAATTGGCATTAGCTAATTGGAATGAATTCATGGGAGCTTTTAGTAGTGTGCCTAGTGCTAGAATTATACTTGCTCGAGGGCATAATAATCAACATGAAAAGTTGACTACACATCAGCAAGGATGGTCCCCGCCTCTAGTTTTTTGTCTGAAATTGAATGTTGATATTGCGCTGGATAGAAAGAAAAACATAGGAGTCTGTGCTGTGGTTGTTAGAGATTCTCATTGCAAACTGGTTGATTAGAGGATTTTTCACTTCCCATTCATATCGGATCATACTCTATTGGATGCTTTGGCAATTAAAAAGGCCCTGAAACTTTGTCTACAACAATAGTGGAGATGGTGTTTAGTAGAATCACATTGCAAAGTGATTATTGATGCAACTAAAGAAGATAAAGAAGTTGAGTACATGTTGGAAGATGTAGTGCTGGAGTTAAAGCATATAATGGAGTCTAGTTCATTAATTTCTTGTTTGTTTGTACCTAGAAATTGTAATGCTTTAGCACACCTTATTAGTAGAGCGGCTTTAAAAGATAATTTCTTTTACAACAGGAATGCTTAATTAAAGCCGATCTATTGTAATATTTTAAAGTAGTATTAATGAAATTCATATCCTTGGAGGAAAAAAATATCATAATGTCGAATAATTATACAATGAAGCAGCTACGGCACGTCAGCAGGTGACGTGTCGTAACGAACCAATACATGAACGGCAAGTGGCAATAACTTTAAGAAAAACAATAAATGCATATATTAAACACACTTGATTTTTGTGTCCATTAATACAATCATATATTATTTTTCTTAAAATAATTAAAGCTATTGCCACTTGCCGTTCATGTATTGACTCGTTACGATACGTCATCCCCTGACGTGCCATAGCTGCTTCATTGTATAATTATTCCATAATGTCATAAAGGAATCATTATATTTATATTCATTTTTTTGATTTTTTTTTAACTTGCATTGTAAATTATTTGTACTTAAGTTCCGAGATCAATTTCAGTAGGCCGCAGTTTACAGAATTCAACTCTGTATTATAAATTTTATATGACTGTAAATTCAACGATCTCAATTATTTTATGTGTAATTTACAATATAGAGTTTGAATTCTGTAAACTGTGGCCTACTAAAATTAATTTAGAAACTCAGTACAGAATTTACTGAATAAGTAAAAAGGCAAAAAATGGAAAAATGAAAATACTCGGCATGCGAGACTCGAGACATAAGGCTTTTGCCTTCTAATAATTCATACTATCATGATAATACCTTGTTAAAGGGTGAATACGTAATTTTATTTTCACTAATTCTTCTATAGTTTGACTTGTGACTTGTGAGCTTTACCGGGAAAGTTCAACGATATTTTCGATTTTTTGCTTCGAATCGTACTTATACTGTAAAGTTCAATTACTTATGTACGGACCCACTTTTGCTTTTTTCTGGATCAGTTGAGCTCACCATAGCCAGGCCTGGCGCAAGTGCCACTTTCACTGGTCAGCTAAAAACTAAAGAGAAGTGAAGAGAAGAGAAGAACCAGAGGAAGAAAACACACACTGTCATGAAGAACAGCCTTATGAAATTGTTTGAAATGGAAAATTATTTGAAAGAGAACTTTAGTATTCCGGCGAAGCATGCTTCCGATGAGGAATTGAAGAGCTGGAGGTCTAAAGTAGGGATTGTTAAGAATCCACAAAGAAGGTTTCGTGGACTTCGTAATCTTCAGCAGAGATCCCAAGCTAGAGAGAAGCAGATTCGAATTTTTGAGGTATATTGCTTTCGTTTTTTAAGGTATTTTTACTCAATTTAGTAGTCAATGTTCTGTTTTCAGTTTATTGCACAAGTTTTAAGCATTTAATAGTACTTGGGTTTTCCCCCTTAAGAAATAATCACTGTATTTATAAGAATCAATCATCGCATTTATGACTCTTTTGCCAGAGAGATTCGGTTTGGTTTTAACCGATGTGTGTATTTTCATGGACCAATCCCAACCAAGAATAGAACTTTACCTTGAATATTTTCCCATATGACTCTGCATGCTGATTTTCGTAATTCTTGTGTTTATTTTGCATCCCTACTTTACATTCTTGAGAATTTCGTGCTGTGAAATTCCTAGGTGAACTGGCATATCATACAATTAAGTGCAGTTTTCGTTTCATGCTGGGTTTATGCATGATTCTTGGGTCTTTAGTTTTGTGAAATTATAAAAGACTAAATTTAGCATCTTTCTCCTTTGAAGCCATCAATTTGTTTTATTTGTTAATGTGGTTTCATTTTGTCAGGCCATTTTTCTCTTCAAGTTACCTTGGCTGAGAGATCAAAATAACCTATATTTTTGTTCCCTTTATCATTATAAGAATTGATCTTTGACCAAACGTAGTAGAAAGGTAAATGGGGTTCTTCACCTTAGGATTATGATGCGTGTGATCAACGAAGGCCTATTGGACCACTTGGTAAAGAAATTCAGAGGCAGAGAATATAGTCTTAACACATATATAGGCTGAATGTTCAAAGAAATTCTCAACTTTGATGCATTTTACAATTTTACTCAATTTATCAATTAATATCTTGTACTTTATTCTCATAACAATATAGTCCTTGTGTCATTGCTCTTCAAAAGTTAGGTAATGTAATTAAAACCGACAGTTTAGGACCTCACAGGTGACTTGTTATGACTAGGACTAACTAACAAATCAACAAGCAGATTGTAAAAAAAAAAAAAAAAGGGTCAAGTAACTGTTTTTTTTCAAGAAAAAAACTTCAGAATCATTTTTCAGATTGTGTTTATTGTGGGTTTTATAACTGCACTCTGTGGTTCTCCTTGTTGAGTCAACCTTGAAGGATATGCACATCTTATTTTGATGTGATAAGAGGTTGTTGTTTGGCTTCTTTTTGTATTTTTTATCTTATCAACTTGGTTTTGATGAGAGGTCTCATGGAATGGATTGTATTGTAACCTTTTAGAGAATGCCTAAATGAATCACTTCTCATATTTTTCCTACTTGTTGGTTTTGACAGGACAACATAAAAAATGTATTTTACAACCAAGATGTGGCACTGTCTTTTACAAATGGTAAAGTTCTCTTTAAATTTTTTTTTTACAAAACTTTATGTTAGAAACATCCATTTTATGTGAGTCCTTGTTGGAGTTGAAGCATGGTACTAATGTCTTAAAAAATAGTACACTCACAGTTAATAGTTTAACATGTAACAAACAGAATGCAATAAATGAAAAGGAAAAAAAAATTATCCTGTAACCAATAGAATGCCATAAATGAAAAGACACAAAAAAAGGGAAAAAAAAACAAAGAAGTTGTGAATAAAATTGATAAAGTATGATGGATATTTCTGTTACCATCCTCTGCTTTGCTACAAATGTATAGCAAAACAGAAGTTTATGCTTCTCAATATTTTTGCACCAACACTTTGTTTGCACCCTCTAAATACATGGTAAAATATTTAATAAGAAATAGTTCCAAGGTATATTAGGAACTCTCAGGATTCAACTAATTGAGTTTTCAGAACTAATATTTAGAGCAAGATCATATGGAAAAAAAATCTAAGGTTATAAAATGTAATTCATACTTTTGCTCCTCTTCTTCATGCTTGTCTGTTTCGGTATTGTAGATAACTGGGAATATAAACCTCCAAGGGATGTGGTACAAGCAGGCTTCGGAATTGACAGTGTCATGCTTGCATCCATGGTTTCTACAGGCCAGGTAGCAGTTTTGCGTCAATTTGGCGGCATTGAGGAAGTTGCTAGATTCCTATCTGTCTCTCTTGATAAGGGTATCAGCACTTTGGAAAGACCAGCCATCTCTGTGAGGCAAAGAATTTTTGGATCTAACCTGCATAAGGAAAAGCCTCCTAAAAGTTTGTGGAAATTTTCATGGGAAGCCCTACAGGATACAACTCTTATAATTCTACTACTTTGTGCTATTGCATCTATATTTCTTGGTGTTTCATCTGAAGGTAGGCCAAGTGGTGTGCATGAAGGGTGGGGAATTATATTTTGCATAGTTGTGGTCGTATTGATTACTTCTGTAACTAATTATAAACAACACTTGGTCTTTCGGAGATTAGTTGAGGAAAAGAAAAAGATTTCTGTTCTGGTTACCAGAGATGGTCTAAAACAAAAGCTATCCATCTATGATTTGGTTGTTGGTGATATCGTTCATTTGTCAATTGGTGATCAAGTTCCTGCTGATGGTATTTATATATCAGGTAACAGGCTGCAGATTGATGCATCATGCTTGTCAGGTGAGAGTTGTCCTGTTGAGAAACATAAAGAGAAGCCATTCCTTCTATCTGGGACCAAGGTATTAGATGGATCTTGTAAGATGCTAGTGGCATCTGTTGGTAAACAAACTATATTGGGAAGATTGATGGAAACTCTTAATGAATGGGGCGAAGAGGAGACACCTCTACAGTTGAAGTTGAATTCTGTTGCTAAAGTTGTTGGGAATATAGGCTTGGTATTTTCTGTGCTGGTTTTTCTGGTTCTCACGGGGAAGTTTTTGCTGGAGAAGGCATTTCATAGTTTGTTAATGGATTGGTCCTCTAAGGATGCATCTAAGGTTCTGAACTATGTCGTGATTGCGGTTAGTATATTCTTGGGTGCATTTCCTAAGGGCCTACCTTTGGCAGTGATACTAAGTCGACTGTTTGCTATGAGAACATTAAAGAATAGAAGTGCCATAGTGAGGCATCCTTCTGCATGTGAGATAATGGGTTCTGTTTCTTGTATTTGCACAGACAAGACAGGGACTCTGACAACCAGCAATATGACAGTGGATAAGATGTGGATCTATGATAGATTGATTGAAGTCGGGGACATAAGTTCTTTGAGATCGGCTGTTTCCGAGAAAGTTCTCAATGTTCTTTTGCAGATTATTTTTAAGAACACTTCTGCAGAAGTGGTAGAAAAAGATGGACAGAGAACGGTCGTAGGTACTCCAATTGAATCAGCAATACTAGAATTTGGTTTACCTTTTAAAACCTCTGATTTTGATGCCCAATTATCAGAGGGTAATATTGTGCACGTAGTTCCATTCCATCCTATGAGAAAAATGATGTCCGTTGTTCTAACTTTGCCATCTGGAAATTTGCAAGTGCTCACTAAAGGGGCCCCAGAAGTCATCCTATGTTTGTGTGATCGAGCCTTCAATTGCAATGGAGAATCCATTCCCTTTGCAGAAGCAGAGAGGAAGATTACAATGGATATTGTCGATAGATTCTCCTCCAAAGGTCTGAGCACCATGTGCTTTGCTTCTAAAGAGATGCCTAGAACATCAAATGTAAAAGAACTTCCTGAAGATGGCTACACTCTGGTGGCTGTGGTGGGCATTAAAAATCCAGTTCGACCAAGTGTCAAGAAAGCATTTCAGGCTTGCTCAAATGCAGGCATTTCAATACGTGTGATTACAGGTGACAGTATGAATACAGCTGTAGCTGTAGCTAATGAATGTGGCATACTTACAGATGATGGTCAAACAATAGATGGTTCTGATTTCCGTAATAAACGCACGGAGGAGTGTTTATTGCCAAAAGTCGAGGTCCTCTGCTATTTTTATTTTATTCTTGTTAGTTAAAGTAAAAAATGGGGATTTAGGAAAATTCAAATTGTTCTAAAAATGTCAACTGTACAGGTGATTGCACGTTCCTCGCCTTCTGACAAGTATACTTTTGTGAGCTTGTTGAGACGCAAGTTTGGGGAAGTTATTGCTGTAATAGGTGATGGGACTAATGATGCTTTTGCTCTTCGTGAAGCTGACATTGGACTTGTTATGGGCATAGCTGGGACTGAGGTTTGATCTCAACCTAGTGTATTCCTCTATTGTAGTGTCCTCTTGGACCTATCTTTATCTCCCTCCATTTTCTATAAGCATTAGAAAATCTTTATAAACTTAGAAGCTAGTGAAATACATGTTTAGACTAGTACACATGTAACAGATCCCCAATTTACTGTTGACCTACTGAGCTTTCCTTGTTAGTTGCTTGTTTAGTTGGATGAAAGAATAAAGGAGACCCTTGACAGCAGGCAAGGAAATTGATTATCAGTGTGCGGGTTATCTTTTTCATTGGCTGTGAGCTTGAATGACATTGATCTTATGTTTGCAAATTGAAATTGACGAATCTGTCTTTTGGTTTACTTAGTTGACTGTGAGAGTTTAGCAGTAATGCTCTAATTAGGGGGGTTCAGTGGATAGTTTCTAGTGTCCTAATGTCATATTTGATGGTAATCTGTTATTCTAAAGTGAGATGCTCATCTCATTATAGCATTTCAACTTGCCTTGAGAAAGAAAAAGGGAAACAAATTAGTTTTCTCTCATTATTTGGTTTTTGATCGTAAATTTCATGAGATTACTTGGTTCAGTTGCTGAACTTTGCTTTTATTTATGGTTGCTTCATTTTATACTGTTATGTGACCTGTTTTACTTTTCATTGTTATGAAGTTATACAAAGCAGTTCTATTTCCTTCAGTTTCCTTGAGATTTCTATTTCTTTCAGCTTCCTCCTCTGCTTTTACTACCTTTCTCCAACCTCAACCCGTCCTCACAATCTATGGACAAATAAGAAGATAAAAAAAAATGGCATGAGAAGGAGAAAAATTTTTAAATACGATATACGAGCTCAAGATACTGATGTCATTAATCCATCAATGTGCTTGTCCTTTGGAGGTATTTATGTAGCATGTGTCAAAATGTGGTTATGTTTTTCCCTTCTAAACGAGTTGCATGAGGTGTTTGGTTGTTTTTTTCAGTGAGGGAGTCTTTGGGTGAGAATTTTTCTGCAGCTACTTACTAGGCCTTTATGCCTGGTTATTGGATTCATTGATTTCACTTTCAAATACATTCCATTTTGCTTGTGTTACTGTTTCAGTGATCCTCTCTTCCCCCTTTTTTGACTTTAAAGGTTGCCAAGGAGAGCGCTGATGTCATTATGAAGGATGATGACTTCAGAAGCGTGGTAGATCTTATCAAAACTGGCCGAGCAGTTTATGTAAACATCCAAAAAGCTATACAGTTCCTGTTAACAATCAATATAGCTGTGCTTATGCTTAGTTCTTTGTCTGCTATTATTACATGTAAGAGTTTCATGTTTTTTCTCTTTTTTTTAATAGAGATAAACCCTTGTTTTCAGAACCATTATTGGGGGAGCCTTCTGATGTGTCTTTGTTTACCACATTTTAGGGTCTGCATTCATTACACCTTTCCAGTTACTTTGGGTGGACATGGTCGTCGGAATTCTTGGGTCATTACTTTTAGCTGCAGGTGCACCCACCGATGATATAATGCAGAGGGTCCCTTTTAGAAAGGATATGGATCTCATTAGTCCTGCTATGTGGATTAACACGATTGCTCAAAGTATTCTTCAAATGGTTGTCCTATTAATTTTTAAAATAAGTGGAAGAAGCCTATTGAATATTACTGGTGCAAATGCTGATCTTATCCTGGATACGTTTATGTTCAATACGTTCGTGTTTTTTCAGGTAAGAAAATTGGGCTTTACTCTAGTAGTTGCATTTTTCCATGATTATCAAAATTACATTTGTCCGTACCCATAGCACTATAAGACACTGCCCAGACAGCTTCAAGAGTACTATAAACTAGTTGTGCTTACTGCTTACTGAAAAAAGATATCGTCATAATTTCAGTCCCCAATTGCAGCATTGTGTACATTTGCAACCTAGCTCAGGCGCACTTCACTTTATATTGAAATCCAATCTTTTAAACGTTTGCTTTACTTGTTACACTATTAGATATGTTAGAGATATTTTTTGCACTGGAATTTAAAAATTTCTGAAGCGTGATCAAGGACACCTTCTGGGATTCCATGTTTGCCACATTCCTTTATACTGTCTACTAGGTCCTGCCAAATAAGATAACCATGCAGTATAACTTCTTACACTGCATTGTTTGCCTTCCCCCAATAGATCCATTTTTACTTCTTTATGGTTGCTAGCTACTTTTGTTCTATAAGCTTTGTTCCTTATTTGCACCATATGATATGTTGAATTGAAGAGGGATGACAAAAGTGTGTAAATGGTTTTAGTTTGGTACCATCTATTCAGAACAGTGATGAGCATAATTGGCATAATAGTAATTGATTCTGCACCTTTGATGTTAATAGTCAGCAAGAACGTTCACATATTTCATTATATGTTATTTTCTGTTCCATTCTATCTCACATGTAATGCATATTGGATTTTTTTTCTCTTTTGTTAATGTTTGAGTTTATATTGCAGGTGTTCAATGCAATAAATAATCACAAGACGGAAAAGCTGAATGTCTTCTGTGGTCTGTTCAATTGCATTTTCTTTGCAATAATGGCAGTTATTATTTTTTGTCAAGTCATAATAGTTGAATTTTCGGCATCATTCTCAAACACCGTACCTCTCAGTTTGAAGTTATGGATGATCAGTACATTGCTTGCATCTACAAGCATGATCGTTGGTGCATTGTCGAAGTTGACCAATCCCAATCATTTTGAAATAGTTTTCACATTCTACAGATGGGCATGTCGCTACATGCGTTCTTTGAGAAGCAACATCAAAGTTGATTGACCTTGACCATTTCGATAGGAGTGATTGCCTAAATTATGGTCAGGATGTGATCCTAACACTTCCTGTAATTTGGAAATGCTGGAGGGTGATAGCAATTCAGGAAATCTCTATCCTGCGCATTTGTAAGCTTATAGTCTCGCATTTTGGCATGTAATTCAGTCTCTCAGCGTAGTTCGGCGAGCAATCTCCTAAAGTTTCTCCTCCTTTTGATTCTTAGTAGAATCAATTCTTCAGAGCTGAAGCAACTACTTTGGGAGATTCAAGCCATCATTCTATTAATGTAAGAATGGTATTCTGTGTGTGTGCACGTGTGTGTGTGTTTTTATAGATATTGCATATACAGGAGTGAGGTTTTTGGCAGAGAAAGAACAGTTGTATATGTATGTTAGTGGGGTTTGCAGTCAAGAGTGATTTCGAGTTACAGATTATGATGCTGTGCTCTGTAAAAAATGAGGCCATGCAAAGCAAGACTGGTTTGCAAAAATTTTATTTTTTGGTCAAGAGATATGGTATATTATTTATTCATTACGAAAATTGGAGGTTCAATACATCAGAAACAAATGACATCTGTGCTAAATAACTAGAACAATAGTTGCTCTCTTGACCATTTCTGGCGAAGAGATGAGCAACCTGGTTGAGCTTTCTGTTGACATGCTTGAATTGAGTTCTTCATGCGGCTGCAAGTCTCCATACCTCTGCTGCAATGTCTTGAAGATGTAGAGGAGCTTCAGTTTCCCTGTTAAAAATTTGTGTTACCCCTTTTGCATCTCCTCCTATTGTAACATCCAGCAGATCTTTCTGAATTGCTTCCAAGAGTGCCTCTTTTACCGCTAACATCTCCAGGATAGCCGGGGATGTTTGATTCTAGAGGTAATTACCTTTCCAGAATTGTTCCTTGCAACTGCTGCAATACAGCTTCGGTGTTTTTCCTTTTTCACAGCCCCATCTAGCTTTAGCTTGATTTCACCTTTCTGTGTGTAGATTCTGAACTTCTGAAACATTATTGTTTGCAATAAAGAATAGCTTTACAAGTTATGAACCACTTATTATTGAACATACACCCAATGGCATTTGCATAATTTATACTATGAAAAATCGATTATACACTTCAAGTTTTTAAAATTTATAACTTTATATCCTAGTTGGGAGAAATTTAAACTTCAAATAAATTTTGAAAATGCGTGGATGAGGTCGTGTTTGCTTTCCAACATGATGATTATGGGCTTAAAATCAAGCATTTTAAGAAATAAAGTTGTACATTTAAAATTATGCATTTCGCAGCTACTAGTTCCTGCTTTGCAAAAGCCCCCTAAAGCTAGGTCTTATTATATGGATGTGGTTTAGTGATTGTTTGTCTTTGTTACAGGATCCTTATTTTCTCATGTCAAAAGATCAGTGAATGCTGTAGTGTTACAATTTAGCTACTTCAAATCGATTCTATTTCCAATCTTATATAATTTGAATGTTACTTTGATCTTATTTACAATTTTATATACAAAGTTCACAAATTATGTATTTAGCTAGCTGTAACAAATTACCCAAATGCATAGAATGTGTGTAATTTACAAATTTTGTCCTTTGCAAGAAATTTTTTTACCCAGAGGAAAGAAATTCTAAAAGTATCATTTGTGGCGCTTTCTGTGAAAAAAGACTCCAGCTGTTAGAATATCACTTTATGAGAAAAAAAAAAAGAATATCACTTGGTTGTTCTTAATTTTTAAAAAAAAAAAAAAAGGCATCGTCAACGTCAACTTGAAAGCGGAATTCCTTCGGTTTTTGTCTCAGAAGAGAAGCGCCAACGAAGGTTCTTGATAGTTTCATTCTACAAACACCCAATCCAAATACAAAAGTCCAAATTTCTCTTCAATTTACATTCTTTACTAAAGAAATTATGTTCTTTTCTACTCACTAGCTTGTGTTAGCCATTTTTACAGTTTGAAAATCCAACAACTTCAACATTGAACTTGCAGGCTGCAGCAGCGATGGCAGAAGCTCTAGTTGGGTTTCTTCTAAATAGCCTGACAACACTTATTGTAAAAGGAACAGAAGCACAAGTAAATTTGTTGGTGGGAGTCAAAGAAGAAGTAGAGTCACTACGAGATGAACTAAAGCTAATTCATTCCTATCTCAAAACCATTGATTCCAAACCCAATCTAGCTCCTTTAGCTGAAGAATACGTAACCCAGATTTCTGATTTGGTTCTTGAAGCTGAAGATGTGATCTACGAATATGTTGCTTTTCATTTCCAAAAACAAGGCTCCAGCATTTTGGAAAACTTCAAATGGGAAAGCATCAAATCCAAATATCACAGGCTAAATGCTCGACGACGTGTCGCAGAGAAGATCTCCAGTATCAGAACAAGATTCAATAACTTGTATCAGAATATGGAAAAGTTTGGCATCCAAGAAACCAACTTTCAGTTTTGCAGACATGGAGCTTCTAGTCAGGAGGACCACAATGATCGTAGAAAGAGACTTCCTTCTGAAGAAACTGATGTGATTGGATTTGATGTGGAATCAAAGACGATAATTGAGCAGTTGACTACAGGCAAAGCAGAAAGAGATGTGATCCCAATTGTGGGCATGGGCGGAATCGGTAAGACCACCATTGCTGCCAAAGTTTATAATGATCCTGTTGTTAAAAGTTGTTTTGATTACAGAGCTTGGGTTGTTGTGTCTAAAGATTATTCAGTTAGAGAACTATTAGAGGCTGTTATAAAATCTGCTATGTTATTAACTGATGAAATGAAAAGTATGAATGATAAGGAGTTGGGGTGGGAGCTTCATAGTTATTTGAGGAGTGCTAGAAAATATTTGATTGTGCTTGATGATGTTTGGGAACCTAACCTTTGGGAAGAAATCCAATGTTTCTTTCCTAATAATATTGCTGGCTCTGGGAGTAGAATCATCCTTACAACTAGGAATAAACAAGTGGCTTTATGTGCAAAACCTAGCAATCCACCTATTTATCTTAAATTCTTGAAGGATGTCGAGAGTTGGAAACTTTTGTGTTTGAGGGTATTTCAGAAACAAGAATGCCCGGAATCGAACCTCGAGGAACATGGGAAAAAGATTGCCAAAGAATGTGGAGGTTTGCCTTTGGCGATTGTAGTGATAGCTGGAGTTTTGCTGAAGAGAGAGAGGACAACTAGGTGGTGGTCTTTGGTGTCGTCAAGGGTACATCAATTTATCAATGAACAACACACACAGAGGTGCGAGGAGATTTTCTCTTTGAGCTACAAGGACTTACCCCACTATTTAAGGCCATGCTTTATCTATCTAGGTCTCTTCCCTGAAGACTATGAGATTTCTGCCAAGCAGCTTATATTGTTGTGGCTAGCAGAAGGATTCATACCGGAAAAAGAGCAAATGTCACCTGAAG
>CATIWJ010022388.1:0-15444 GCA_949640765.1 Croton laevigatus
TCTTTCAACAAAATCTCATCTATTTAAGCCTACATTTCCTGCAAGTAAAGAAAGAATGTTAGGCAAACAAGCCAATTTCTTTCACCAAGAGACTACCATACCAAATTGAGAAAGCTTGTTCTTCACGCTTTCATACCCGAATCAATCAAGAAAATTGTCTCTGATATTAAAACAATGGCTAAAGTATCCGTTAACTCATGGGAAGGACGTTAACTCATGGGAAGGAAGAGTTATAAACGCTTTTTAAGAAATGAAAAGAGTATGCTCCTTTCCCTTTTTATTGCATTCTAGCAGAGCACAAAACAGAGCCTTCCTCTGTTTTCTTTCAAATTTGAAATTTTGTTTACCTTTTTTTTCTTGGTTTGTTACAGTGCACATTCAACGTTGCACTGCTTTCAATTTTTAGAAAAGATGAATTTCTATACAGAGAAGATCTAAAGAGTAAGAGATGCTACTACATTCTTGAGAAAGGGTACAATTATATGCCCATTAATCTTCCTTGAACTCTGTTCAATCAAGCTATGAAAGCAAGGAAAGAACTGGTAAAAGTTTTATCCAGTAGAGCATAAATACTTTAGATTACGTGTATCCAATATGAGGCCAACCCAAAGAATCTCCAGGTTGGCGTTAATGATGGCTGTTGTGGCTGGCTATCCAAATGTTGAAAAAGACCCACTTTTACATTTTGGTCTCTTAATTCTTGAGTTTTTTTTTTTTAAATGGCTCGTAAAATTATATTTTGATTCTTCTACTCTTATTTTAATAGTAAAAATAGATAAAATAATATAATTATCTGAAATATTTAAAATGCAGGGAGATTTATGTCCAAAAAAAAAAAATAAACAAGGAGGAAAATGTAGTTAGAATAAAAACTCAGGGAGTTTTTTTACAATATCCCTATATTTAATTATTTATTATTTAAGTGTTTAAATTCAATTGTTAATGGGAGCAATAATGTATAAATCAGTATTCAACATAGAAATAAAAAAATCAATATGTAAAAATTGATATTTATATACTGATTAACATATAAATATTGACTTATATATTGATAGGCATGTAAAAATCAATTAATAAACTGACGTATATAGTGACATCTTCATCTTTTTCACAATGTCCTTCCATGACAGAAGGACAGTGTTTGGTAATTTTTCACAAATTTTATTTTGACAACAAAATCAAACAAGTGAATATATCAAATTGAAAGTCTCGATGAAGAGAGTCGGAATATGATCTTAAATCCACTGTCTAATCACCGTAAAACGATGAAAAATCAATTAAAGAGTTTGGATACCCATAGTTAAAATGAGATATCAAAAAAAGCTGGTCATATCTATCAAACTATATATTAAATCGAAAATGGAGGAGAGAGAAGTCAGTTGATGACCAGATTGATGGCAAAAGACCACCGAAAAGTGGTGAAAAGGTCACCTGAAAGTCAACCCGACCCGGATCAGTAATATGCTGCGAGTTAATTGAAGAAATATCTATATATTTTAGTATCCAAATTTTTCTTCCAAGGTTATTAGAATTTCATTAGAAAAGAATACTAGTAGCAAAGATTTTTTTTTTTAATTTTGAAAGAGAGTAGTAAAGTTTTGTTGGGTTAACATAATTTGCTATTAGATAATCAATTTGGAATACATGATTGTTGACGATGATAGTTTGTTATTGATAATTTGTTATCATCGTTAATTGACGACGATAACTGGTTGTCATTCATGGGTCTGTAAAATTAAGAAGAAAAGTGGATAAAGGTAATTGAATTAAAAAAAAAAATTGATATTTACTGAACTTATTAAACTTCTAGCTATTCTTTTTAACATAAATATTCTATTTCCTATGGGGAGGGGGGATTCGAACTTTAGACTTTCGGTCTAGGATGCCAATGCTTTACCAAGTGAGCTAGCATTCGTTCCCAAACTTTCAGCTATTTAGTAAACCTAAATTTTAAAATCTACCACACACTAACATTTCCTTCTTTTAATTTTTAATAAAAAATGGCCATTTTAATTTTTGAAAATATTTTTGGCCATATTTAAAAAAAAAATTGAAAATCTAGAAATTGCAAAAGCTGCAGGAGAAGAAGACACCCAGAAGTTGCAGATGACCGACGCTAGTTTTTGCCACTACCACTGCCACCTCCTTCTCCACCAAAAGTGTCAAACTGGCGATTGAAGGGTACTGTTCAAAAAATCTCACATGGTGAGTAGTCTGATACCCTCATATTTGCCATCAGACTACCGAAGGATGGCTAAAAGGCATTTGAAGTTTCTGATTGCTACTGCCTAAAAATCATTCTGGTCATTTTTTGAGCTATTTCCGTTCGGTTTTTGGTTTTTTTTTTCATCTACATTCTTTCTTTTGATGTGATTTTGATTTATTTTTGTTGATTTTTGCCCGGGAATATGTCATTATTCAAAGCTTCTTCGCCGGCGATAATAGAGGTCCATATGTTTTTGTTTCTTTAGCGAATCTGGAAGGTATCCAACGGGTTTTAGGCTACTATGTGTAGCTTACATGATTCCAACCAGTATCCAATCGTAGTTTGTTGGTTTTCGTTGAGTAGCAGCTGGAAAAAGCTTACCGAAAAATTCACCTGAAAAATCTGGTTGTCGAAAAATCAATAGGAACCCACAGAATACCATATGTATACTTGTACCCTAAAATTGGCTTTTTTTTGTCATTATTTTTACCTTTTTTCCCTAAAAAGGTCTAAATGACTATTTTATATTATTTTGCTCCAAATGATTATCTTTTTAACGATTTTTATTTTTGTGACTGAATCTCTAAGAACCCCATAATAATAAAATAGGTAGGTGGTTTCATAAATAAAAGATCCCTTAGTCAACAGGATAATAGTAAGATAGGCCGTTATGTCGCGAAAATATGAAGTTCCCTTATATATATATATATATATATAAACTCATCATCTGCTACTGTTTTTTCGACGATAATTACGTCTGGTTTTGTGACAAAAACCAATGTGCGACAAAACTAGTGACTAACATAAATCTGTTCTGAATTCAAAATCAAAGGTGGCGTTTAGCTGAGTTGATGTTTTATTTTCTTATTTTAATTTAAAAGTGAGAAAAATTTACATATTAAAAATATTTTGGGAATAAGGCAATTATAGATTTTAAGTGGGTAATTGACCTTCTTAAAGCAAAATATCTCTAACAAATTGACAAGTACAATCATAATGAAGGCAAATGTGAAGGATCTTTGGCAAAAAAAAAAAGTGAGGGATCTCACAGCATAATTATTAAAACTGAAAGAAATTATGAAAAAAATAGATTAGTCCACAATTTAGGGACTCGAAAGTAATTTTACTTTATTTTATTAACCCATAAAATCCAACATTTCTCTTCCCTCCAATATTCTCCCTCCAAAAACAATCACCATCTCTCACTTCACCTCGCATCAAACCGCTCATCAGCTAACCGGGTCCTAAACTGACACCCTACATGGCGTCGACCTCAGCTTCTCGCGACGGCGGTGCTGCCGGAAGAATCAGAAACGCTGCCTCAACGTTTTCCTCCGAGTCTCAGTCTCTGATTGGTGTAATAACGAAATTCTAGTTCACGTTTCGGTGTTATTCCATATTTGCTTGTTTCTAAAACAATATAGTCGATGGAATCCGGTTTTTTCTTCCAGGAAGCAAAATCCATTTTCAATTTCAGTGATTGATTGGTAACAATTGCTCAATGCTTTTTGAAAAATTAAGTGATTGTTTAAAAACCCTAGAATGTGTCCTAAAGTTATTTATTTTGTTTTAAGGACAAGATAATTAAATTATGCCTTATGTTTACAGGTAGCATTTTGTTTAAGTATTTGGATGAACCTCATATTTTCCTTGTAATTGTGAAGATAGTAACTTCTGAAATGCTAACCAACAATTGTGAGTGCGCAATTTGTGTTATATCCTGTATTTAATGGAGTTGCATGTTTTACCCATTGTTTCAGGAAATTAGGAGGGCTTTGAATATGATGAAGGAAATTGCAGTTCATTTTGAGAAAGACAATGAACCTGCAATGGTATTCTCAAGATTTTATTTAGAGATCTCTGCATGTCAAAGACTTTACTTTTTTATGTTGATACGGTACCTGATTTAATTAAGATATTGATGTTATTTGGTATCTTTTGAAAAAATAAGTTATTGTTATTATCATTATTGCTATGAAATTCTACTTCCATGAAATGGCATTAAGGTTAGAATTGAATCACTCTTGCCGAATTGCTGGTGATTAAAACAAAAGCCAATTACAAATGGCATCTTCCACTTATTCAAAGCTTTAATCATTTTAGGTAAAGGAACTTGAAAATGCTGTTGTAGAATTGCTGGAGTCTTATGAAGACTGTGGACATCATGCAGTGGCAATTGAATCTGTAGCAAATACATACCAGCCTGCAGCAGAGGTGCTTGAATGTTTGCTATGAATTTGTTTTTTGTTACTTAGTTTTCAATTTTATCTTTCTGTTTATATTCATAGGATCACACTTGCTGTTTGGTTAAATTTATCACAGAGCACAGATTTCAAGAAGTTGCTTGAGGCTGAGTTTGGGAAGCTTAAGTCTAGTTCAGCTTCTGCCACACAAAATCATCCATTAATGCGTCAATTCAGGGAAGCTGTTTGGGTATGTTTTCCATGTATTTTTAAAGCAACAATTCTGGGATTTTCTTTGGTTGTGCCAATTGATAATATGATTTTATTTCCTGTTAATTATCTGTGATAACCATGGCTGTTAAGCAACAGTCAAATCAAATCTACGTACACACATAAATGAAAATAAAAACTACCTGACTATTGTCAGTGACATTACACTTAATAGCTATATATGTTTCAAAAATTTCATTTGCTGCTACTTCAGTACTTTCCAGTAAATGTCATGCAGTTCCAAAATGGAGAAAACACCAAATTAGTAGGAAGAATAATGCCCAAATATCACCATACTGTTCAAATTTAAAGTTTCTGATGTTGTTTCTTTTCTTATTTCTTTTGTTTCCTGGATATATGAAATTCTGAGTTGTTGGCGGCTTATCTTTTTAGAATTATTAATTCTTGTGAATTGTAATGCTTACTGGTGATTTAGTTGTTTAAGGAATGTGCTTTACACACAGAATTAAGAATTGCGTTGCTTTAGGAAAGGACAGAGCTTTATTGATTTCCTTTCCTTGTGCTGCTAATAAGGTTATTATGGAGTGTTGGTCATGCTTCATTCAATGAACCAGGAAAACTAGTCAATAAATGGAATGCTGGAATTTTGAATCAAAGTTCTTCATGGCTCAATGTAGTTATTGTTATATGGATTTGTGTATTACAGTTGAGGATGCATTACCTCCTCAGTGAATCCTGAACTGACTTGGCACTCAATTAATGTCCTTGACTTTCATGATTGAGTAAAATGCATCACATTGACTTCAACATCGTAAAGTTCTCAAGTCAATTCAGCTTATCTTTAGTTGTTAACCGAGATGTCATTCCCAATATGACGGTACTCCCTTACTAATAATCGCAAATTCCACCTTAGCGTATACTCCTGCAATTAAATAAGGTTTTCCCTCATATTTCAATGTTTTTGCTAAACAAAGTGGTAGTCTTTCACCAATCCCTTTTTTTTGGGTCACTATTCCCCTAGATCATTAGAAAGTCCCCCTTGGCATCTGTCATAAGAGATACACAAAAGTATAACTCAGCACAGAAATTCGATTATGAGTAATTAAACCACTATTAGATTTTATGTAATCAATAATAACACCATAACCTATACTCTAGGGTATTTTGTTAAGCCGAAACCCGGGATACTGATTACTAATCCGAAGGGACACTGTTACTAGAGAATGACATTTCTTATTTCTAAAGGGGGCGTCCAGTAGGAGGGCACTTTTTTTTTATACAATCATTTATCCATTATACACTTAAAGTCTTGATTTTCTGATTTAGACTCAAAATAGCCTTCACTGCTGGACCATCAATAACTTTTTCTGTTATTTTCTCATCTTCCCCTTATTTATCTTCGCCTTGACGTTTGATTTCCTTTGTCTCCATGGAGACAGGCAGCTGGTTTTCTATTAATTCTTATGTTAAACCATTGTCATTGTGCATTCAAAAGGAATTTTCTTATGTTCATCTGTTCTTGGAAG
Source organism: Croton laevigatus (assembly GCA_949640765.1). Lineage (NCBI taxonomy): Eukaryota > Viridiplantae > Streptophyta > Magnoliopsida > Malpighiales > Euphorbiaceae > Croton > Croton laevigatus. The sequence goes on from CATIWJ010022388.1 coordinate 6,147, forward strand.
AGGGAAATCTAATTATCTCACTAAACTAAAAAGGAAACCTAGTTATTGTACGTATTTATAAATTATAAGGGTACACTACAAACTCACATTTTTCAGGTACTTTTCTACTCATTCTTTTGTATTTCTGATAATTATGAATATGCCACTTTCAAAATTTTAATTCACTTATTTTATTTATAGAATGATTGTGCATAAGTTTCCACTTATTTTATTGATATAACTTCAGTAGTTTGTATTTCATTGATTTTGTTACTTATCTTTATTATTCATCAGAAAATATTGTAAATAAAAAAGAAATGATCTTAAATCTCTCAAGGAAGTAGAGAGCAGGGTCTTAGGCTTGGGTTCTAAAGGTAACATAGTTGAGCTCCTGCCAGGGCCAGTTTGCTCTAGCATATTTATGATATATTGTTCTTTGATTCTATTTATAGCAAAGAAAAAGAGTACAGTATCCATAACCATAAATTGCGGTAAGTGTGTCTACCACTAAGCAATGGAACAAACAAGGATTTCCTAATTTTATTTGTTTATGACAATGCGAGAAATGGGCCATGAGAAAAAAAAAAACATGAAAAAGAAAATTGTTGGTGACAATAGTGGGATCATTAGGTTTTGTTTTGGCACATTGCTAAGTATTCAGCGTTATGTATATTGTAATGCTCAGAAGAAAATAAAGGAGCTTCTGGCTGAGATTGAACTGTGGCAAAGTTATTGGAGAAACACTGTGTTTACTTGGTGTTCTTGTTATTTGTTACTGAAGGAGGATTGCTGAGTTTGGTTGCTTGAGATTTAATTTGTGTTGTTTCTTCTGCAGTATTTGTTGATGTTTGTACTAGATTTTTAATGTTATCAATTTATTGGCTGCTTGCTTATAGAAGCTTTTTCTTCTATGCATCAGCACACTTGCTGTTTAGGCTATATTTTGTTATGTGTGGATGATAAAACTACTGCTCTGTGCTTTTCTTCTCCAGAATGTTCATCATGCAGGGCAGCCAATGCCAGGTGAAGAGCAAGAAGATATTATAATGACGAGTACTCAGTCCAACTTTTTAAATATAACTTGCCCAATCAGTGGAAAGCCTGTTATTGAACTAGCAGAGCCAGTTCGCAGGTACTGAGTTCTTGCTTGTTATCTTTTTGCACCGAACAGATACTGCTTAGTTTCACTGGGTGAGCTGCTAGCATTGCTGCTAGCGGTGGAAGCAAAGTAAAAAATATTGGTGTCTTGGCTATAAATGTAAAGCGGTATGCATGCAGAAAACAGTGGATACTTTTTAAAAGTTTTTGTTGGTTGGAATGAGGGGGTTGAAGTTACACTCTAACAACCCCTCATCTTTTGCATCTTTTCCTTTGGTAAAATTTGTAATTCGTATGAAGGCAGTAATGCATTAATACTTCGGTTAAAATTTAGTTTACTTTGTTCACTTGTAGTGTGCACTGCAAACATGTTTATGAAAAGAAGGCTGTCATGCACCATATAGCATCTGGAAGAGGACAAGCAAAATGTCCGATTGCAGGTAATTAGTACGTGTTTGTGCTAAACTTTGATTTCAATCTGCCAATAACTATACATCTTTCTCTATCTCAGGTTGCCCTGGGATTTTGAAGGCAGACAAAGTAGTGTGTGATCCATTGTTACTTGTTGAAATTGAGGAATTCCGATCTATGAGTAGACAATCTGATAGGAGCAGTATGGTAGAAGATTTCACCGAGTTTGATGATGAGGATGACTCATAATTATTACAAATTTAAAAACAGACAATATCAGAATTTTGAATTCACTACAAGGAAGGTGGTCGTTTTCTATCTGCTCTTACGACTCTGGTCTGGGTTTCCAATGATTTTGTAATATATATGTTCTTTCTTGTAAACTTGCTTTTGCATTTTGAACGTGGATTATGTAGGAGAAGCATGTCATTAACTTTTTCTTGTAAAAAGCTGTTCATGGTAATCTATAAGTTCGGTTTTTCTCAATTTTAATCCATTTAAGAGTAATGTGATTAAATTTAGCCCCCTGTATAATTTCACTAACTATTTTATTTTTCTCCAAAATCAATAATTTAAATAATAGATGTCTACTTCTTGCAATCAATATCTTTATCAATTGCGAAATAAAAAATAAATACTACTATTATTACTTTTTAATAGAAAAATTATTTAGATAAATAATTTCTTTAATATCAGGTATTTTTTTTTAGATAAAAAGGAAGGGTGCTACCCCAGGCAAAGAACAGCTACTGAACATTCATGCGGGTATGCCTAGGCCAGCAAACACCAACCTGGTCATTCTGCAGAAGATACTCGAGGCCAACCGGAGGGTCCTCTAAAATATTAATGCCCCTATCATGTTGCAGCGCTTCATCGCTTCATTTGCTAAAAATTCAGCCACTCTATTACCCTCTCGATGAATATGCCTCACGACAATTTCCCACTCCTTTGCCAAAAAACTTTTGCAAATATGAACCAAGTTGGAACAACTACCATTGCAAGTCCCAACTTTAGAAAGCCAATTAGTTACTAGAAGAGAATCTACTTCCAAGATGACCTTCTTATAACCTCTATCCCATGCAAGTTTTAACCGCTGAATGACTGCCCATAATTCTGCCTCCACCGCAATACAACAACCTATATTAATAGTAAACCCACATATCCATTGCCCAAGATCATTTCGAAGGACACCACCACCCCCAGCCCATCTAGAAGAACCTTTAGAGCAACTATCAGTGTTAAGCAAAATCCAATCCGGGGGGAGCGGGGGGTGCACTCCAGCTAATAAAAAGAGACTTCTTTGGCATCAAAGGCTCACCTATAGCATGAGAAATGGCAAAAGCATTTGCAATCTGAGTATAACTCTGTTTAAGCCAAAAAAGTTTATGTTGAAATGTCTTATTTTCCCTCCGAAAAACCAAATTATTCCTCCAAATCCATATCCACCACACTACATTAGCAAAATAATCTGGCCAAGAATCAATAATTGATTGCTTACCTTTCAAACGTAAGTTATGAATGAGCCATTCCTGTAGAGACAGTGTTTGCTGCAGAATAAACTCATGATGGCCAAGCAAGGCTGTCCAAATAGGTTTAGCCAAAGCACAATCCCGAAGGACATGAACAGGAGTCTCATCAAAGTTGGGACAGGAGATACAGCTTGAGTCAACAGTAAAGCCACGTTTCCATCTTCCCAATTACACATAATTTTCCCATGACCAATTTGCCAAAGAAACACTTTGACCCGTTGAGGAACTTCCAACTTCCAAATTCGCTTCCAAATGTCTTCATATACATTAGTAGCCGTATTAGAAATGAGGCCATAAGCAATCTTAACGGAAAAATCGCCAGAGTGAGTAACAGACCAGCATATCCCATCCTCCATTGTACTCTCTTCTCTCAAAATAAAAGCAGATAGTCTGTGTTTAATATGGTCAGGAAGCAGATCACCTAACAAGTGCCAACGCCAGCCAATACCAGGCTCCCAAAAATCCCTGACAGCCTTGTACAAAAAATCCACCGGAATTTCTTTTAAAGCAATTGACTGCAATGGTACCTCGATGAGCCATCTGTCCATCCAGAAAAGACTGCCCTTCCCTGAAATTACCTTTGCTCTAATCCCTTGCCAAAAGAAACCAACCACTTTGTAAATCCCTCGCCAAATGCCTGACGATTGTTGTTTAGGAAGAATATGATTCACTGTCAAGCCCTGTCGGCAATATTTACGCCTAAGCACCTGGGCCCATAGCGTATCCTTTTCGTTCAAAAATTTCCAACCAAGCTTGGTCATGAATGCTAAATTCATGTGATGCAACTTTCGAATGCCCAGACCGCCATTGGCTTTAGGATTTGTAACTAAATCCCATTTAACCAGGCTCAAGCTTTTTTTATCATTCTTCTTTCCCCAGATAAATTGCTGTATCAGCTTCTCCAACGCATTACAAATGGACATAGGTAAAAGGACTGATTGCATGGAATAGTAGGGGATAGTAGATAGCACAGACTGAGCTAGGGTTACCCGACCTGCAAGGGATAGATATTTACGGGACCAACCTTCAAGCCGAGAACTAGCTTTATCAAGTATAAATTTATACGTACCAGCAGTAATCCTTCCATGGATAGAAGGAACACCAAGGTACTTGCCAAAGCTTTCAGTTCGAGGAATGCCCGAAAAAGAAGAAATACTATCCGCAACAGAGGCATCAACGTTAGAAGAAAAGAAAATGCTAGACTTGGCAACATTAACCTTATGACCCGAAGCTTCACAAAAAATCTGAAGACAATTCATTATGATTTGAATTTGGTCGAGAGAAGCCTATGCAAATAGAACCATATCATCAGCAAAAAAAAAAAAAAAGATGGGATAAAAGTGGACCTTGTCTACCCAAACGAAGAGGCTGCCAAGCATTAGAATGAACAAAAGAATTAATAATATGAGATAATCTCTCAATGCAGAGCACGAACAAATAAGGGAAAATAGCATCCCCCTGACGCACTCCCCTTGAGGGCTTGAAGCCATCCAACCTTTCACCATTCCAGATCACAGAAAGCTGGGTAGTCTCAACACAGTTCATGATGTTTCTAACCCAATCCGAAGGGAAGCCAATATCCATAAGAGTGCTGCGAATGAAATCCCAAGACAACTTAATGATATTATAAAATTTTTAAAATATTAACATGAATTATGATAGTTAACATAGTGAAAAAATTAACATATAATAATATCTATGGGGAAAAAAAAGATAAAATACTGAAAATAAAAATACTTATTAAAATTAACTGATTTCTTTTCAGACAATTTTATGGTTTGCATTCTCTCAACTTATTTATTTTCACTTATTTATTTTAGAGGAAAATAAAATAGTTAGCTATTTGAATATTGTTTAGATGTTTGTAGTTACTAATTACAAATGGTTTATTTTGTATTTATTACACTTACACATTAAGAGATAGATAAGCCTCTCTTCCGAAAGAAGTGAAAAAGAGTCTACAAACCAGAAGGTGACCCCAAAACCCTTTCTTTTCGGGTTTGGAAGGCGCAAGCAACAGCGTGGAGCGAACTATGTCTTCACTTAAGGTTCCTCTGTTTAAGCTTCCCTCATACCGCATGTTTCCCGTCTTCCAAATCAAACCTTCTACCTCGACACTCTCTTCTGCATTCGCTAATTTCACTGCTAATTATGCCACTCACTCTAATTTCTCTGCTTCAATTCCTCCTGCTTTTTCTTCTTCATTTCCACCCCGTCTTGATGATGCTGGTTATCGCTGGAAGCCCATGTGTTTGTATTTTACACAAGGCAAATGCACCAAGGTAACGCTTTGATTTCCCAGCATTGGACTCTTAACTCTTAACTATTGCGTGCCACCTGTTTGATAAATTTCTTTTCCTTTATTGTGCGTTTTGGATTGCCTTATCTTATGTGTGATCTTGCATATTTTTTTTATATATACTCTTTATTTTTGAATTCACATTGTACTGTTATTCAGATGGATGATCCTACCCACCTAGAGAGGTTTAATCATGATTGCTCTAGGGACTTCTTGATGAATGTTGCTGAGTTTGAACACAAGCGCCCTCAAGAATTTGATTTTTTCTTGGTCTTTGATTTGGAAGGCAAAGTTGAGATTCTTGAGTTTCCTGTATTAATAATTGATGTAAAAACTATGGCTGTCGTGGATTTGTTCCACAGGTTAATCTCCATTTCCTCATAGGTTGATATTTAAGAATGCAACTATTACATTACATACATTATTTGCTATTTGGTTCTTTTAATCTTTTATTCAATGGGATTTTATTCTGCAATCGATGGTGGTTTTTCGTGACAGTTATTTAAATTTAAGCAGCTCGCGTGACTGCTTTGTTCTGTATTTTTAAAGTTCCTTAACTTTTTTCACAGGTTTGTTAGGCCTTCTGCTATGAGCGAGCAAAGAATAAATGAATATATTGAGAACAAATATGGCAAGTTTGGAGTCGATCGGTATGCATTCTTACTCGTGCCGTGCCACTACTTATGCTTACCTGCGGTTTAATGTATTATAGTAATACACGATCGTTATGATTTAATTGTATTATGAAAAATCAAATGGTGATGTTGACTGTTCAGCAGTTTTCTCTAGCTAGTTCCTAAATAAATTACCTTTTTTCAACATATATATCTTTCATGTACAATGTTTGACATGTTACTTTGCTTCACTACATCTAAATTAACTAAAGGGGGCTGTACTAATCAACTATATGGTATCTTATACTAATTAATTGATCATATATCATGCTTTATGCTAAAAATAAACCGTGTCATTTAAGATGCGATCCACATGCATAATTAAATTTGGAGGCATTGATTCCCATCCCCAAGTGTGGCCTTATTTATTCTTTCTGTTGTGTGCACACATGGTTTCTTGAAGAATTCTGAGAGTATCTAATTTGCATTTGCAGTGTTTGGCATGACACAGCTGTCTCATTTAATGAAGTTATTCTAGAATTTGAAGCTTGGTTGACTCATCACCATCTGTGGGACAAGAAGCATGGTGGACTTCTCAATCGAGCAGCACTTGTAACTTGGTGACTGTAATTTCTTCATGGCATCTATTTATTCAATGGGTTCCTTTTGGTTTCATCTTTCAACTCCTCTTATGACCCTGCCTTTGAAAAAAAGATCAAACTTTTTCTCACTTGATAGTATAATATTTAAACTCATAACCGTATTCAAAGAAACATGCCTCTATATATGATGTCAATACAACTACCTACAAAGGCAGACGCAAATGAGAACAAGTTGACTGAGATAAGTTCAGCAGAGCATTTCCGCCACTCTCAAATATGACACCCATCAAGTATTTCACTCACCCATGGATCTTACACCCATCAATGAAACAAGCATTTAGCGCATCTGATACGGTCATCGTGGATAATAAAATTCCTTATAACTTTAAAAGGATCTAGAATATTGAATAGCGATGCCAATGTTTACTGTTATTTGTTCGTAGAACTTATTAGAACCCATTGCCATGAGTGTGCTTACTAATCATTTAGTGCATTTGCAGACCATCTACGTAGGATTACTCTTGAAATACTTGAGCTTGAAAAGAATAAAACGGGTTCACCTATTGGTTACTTCATAATAATAACTTCAGTAAAGAAACTTTTTTATATGACGTGCTGATATATATCTTTGTTTGTTGTGCTGGTTATCAGTGGAAATTGGGATGTGAAAACACAAGTCCCTCGGCAATGTGAAGTGTCAAAGATCAAGCTTCCCCCATATTTTATGGAGTGGATCAATCTGAAAGACGTTTATAAAAATTTTTATAAACCAAGGAAAGAGGCAAGTACTTTTTTTTCTGTATTATTATCAGTTCATAAAATACCAGGTATTGAATCCCCTTTGTTTCTTATATGGCATGGCACTGAGTTCTTATATGCTCTATTTGGCCTTCATTATAGTTTTGATCGGTGTTTGGAATTTGGATGGATGGCTTTCATCTTGTTATTTCACTATTTCTTGTTGATTTACTATACGGTTTTCCTTTGTTGTGGGTTGTGATAGGCCAGAGGAATGAGGACCATGATGGAGCAGCTGAAAATACCAATGCAGGGAAGTCACCATCTTGGGATTGATGACACAAAAAACATAGCAAAAGTTCTGCTACGAATGCTTGCAGACGGTGCTGTGATACCCATTACAGCCTGGAGAAATCCCAGTTCTGGGAATGTTAATTTTCTTTACAAGAACCGCATTCGATAGTTTCTTGATTTCTTTCATCTGAAATTGTTTGTGAGGCACAATTTGTATAAATAGCAGAATCTTGATGTCTGAAATTGTCCTTTTTGGCAGCTTTCCACTTTATATATTTTCCAGAAGTGCGAAATTGACTAATTACCGAGGCTCCAGTTTTTTTTATCATAAAACCACAAGCTATTAGAGTGTTGGTTCAACATTAATGTATACCAGATATCGACAAAAGAACTAATAGGTAATTAACAATTAGAGGTTGGGGTTAGCAGAGAGCATTGTTTTCCAGTTTTAACGGACAGAGGTCGAATTTCTTTAACCACATCTGATGCAAGTTTTGAATTGGATTATTAGCGATATAAAGTTAAATCTTAAAAAAATAGCATATGCGTTTGATATTTAGAAAATAGCATATCTGTTTAGTATTTACAAAAATAGAAATATAAGTAAATATTATATTTTTTAAGATTGATTTATTAAATAGCGTAAACTTTAAAAAATGTAATAAATATGACATTTGTTTTTACTTTTCTACTTATTTTATTATTTTATTTTTTTAAATAAAAAAATAAAATTAAAAAATATTACAAATTACGGCGACCCTCTAGAGGTGGTCCGGCAACTGGCCAACAATGCTCCAGCGATTGGCGGTGGTACGACATTAGTCCGACTGGAGTGTAGTTGGAAAAAAGTGGAGGTCTAACAGAGTACAGCATATATATATAATTCTTCATAAAAATATAACATAATTTGGCTTGTGGTTTAGTGGATAGGTTTGTTTTGCCATTTTAAAGGTATTTGGATCCAATAATGACAAAATTATATTTTTCTCCTGTATTTGAGCCATATGCCTAATCCGACTGCAGTCAAACAATTGACCTAATAAATTAATATTTTATGAAATGACGATATTTTTAGAATTTAAATTTATATTTTTGGAAAGGAAAATTTACAAAAACCTCCCTATGTTTTACCATATTCTACATTTTCCTCCCTGTTAATTTTGAAATGGACAAAAACATCCCTGCGTTTTAATTTCGTCGACAAAAATACCCTTCAGTCTCTTTTTTCTGTTAAAATGGACCAAAATGTAATTTTTTGGGCCTTTTTAAAAAAAAATCAACTAATGAAGTACTAATTTACTATTTTACCATCTTCATCCTTCAAACTCATGTGATGAGGCGGTGGCTACTGCCATTGCTACACTTTCTGCTGGCGATTTGATGGCATATGTAGATTGTCGTGACCCACTAGAGGACTTGGTAAAGCTAGTGAAGGAAACACTAGAAGAGAGGAATTTAGGCGGAGCTGTGGAGTTATTAGAGGAAGAATCATTATTTTCATCATCACCATCTTGTTCTTCCTATTCATCCTCATCCGACGACGAGTTTGGGTTGGGGCAATTGGGAAGGAGCGGCAGCAGATTAGGAGGACAATCAAATAGAGTAGTGAGAAGGACAGATGCAATTATATGTTTTCCATGGAGCTCTTTAGTCGCAGTGATGATTCAAGCACTTTCTCAACGTGTCAGCTATGCTTGGGTTGTGGAAGAAGATGGCACTTTGGTTGGAGTTGTT
>CATIWJ010022395.1:0-15060 GCA_949640765.1 Croton laevigatus
GCTTATTAGATTGGCCTGTGATGCATATGATATTTGTCCGTACCATCTGAGTAAATTTTACTTTGATGCATTACATCTAGCTACTGACTGAGGCCTTTCTACCTTTTTTGCTTTCTTTTTAAGTCTTGGGTTAAAAAAGAATTACTAAATATGGAGGACAGTCCTTTCCGATGGTGAGAAAGCCACATCCTGATCCGGAGAGTAAGATGTGACAAATACTTGACTTACGATAGTGGCGTGGTACACAGACACAGTGTTTCTTGACGAAAATCTGGACCTTTTCTCTTAACTTTTGCATTCATTGGCATAATATTTTTAATTTTCTCTTTATATAAATAAAAATTGTGAACCATAGTTTTAATGATTATTTAAAACTATTTATAGGAAGGGAAAAAAACTAATAATCACAGAGTGATTAATTGGTAGAATTAATAATATTTGATTAAATTAATGAAATGAAAGGAAATTCGATAATAGGAGCTTTCATGGGGTGGTACCACTGAAAACCCCATTATTTGTTTTGCTATAAACTGCACCCCCAGTAGTTATATGGTCTTTTCATGCCTTAAAAGATTGACAGTGCCTTTGCTCCGTCATGTGCATTCAATTTTTATTTCTAAAGTTTAATTCTTATCTAAAATGTAAATTCTTTACATATATGTTTATATAATTTTACAAATCTAATAGTTGACGATAAATGAACAATCACCGTACATATTCATTCATGCCTCAACCATAATCCATATTAGGTTAGAGATGCTTAGGGGTGAGCGGTAACTTAGATAGTCAAAATGCTTGTCTGTGGCTTTGACGTCCCATGTTCAAGCTGTATCAACCCCCTCCCCTATATATAAAGATGTGTGTGTGAGTAACTTATGCTAAAAAAAAAAAAAAAAGAGGTTAGAGATGCTTTTATATTTTTTGAATATCTATAATTACTTTAATAAAACATTAAATATATAATAGAGTTGATTGTTTTTAGAAAAAATTAATTAATAGCGCATATATAATAGAGTTGATTATTTTTAGAAAAAATTAATTAATAGCGCATTTTTTTAAATTAAGAATTGATAGTTTTTTTTTTTTTTTTTCATAGACATTAACACATACACTCACTCACACACATGAGAGGATGAGGCTTGTATTGTCAAGCCGTGTTACTAAGAATTGATAGCTTAATAATTAAGTATTTGCGTCATGATATATATTAAGGAATTAATTAAGCTCGTAATTTCGTTTTCAAAGTTTTCATAGGACAAAATGTTAGCAACTGCAAGTCAAGTGGGAAATGTGTTATCCTTTTCTTTTTAAAATAAGCATTTTTCAACTTTACTTAAATTAATAAACATCACAATTACCTTTCAAAAAAAAAAAATCGCAATTATCTATTATTTTTTTTTTTTAAATCTACCCAGTTTCCGATCATCTATCCACTGATACTGATTATTCAAGATTTGGATACTGTAGAAGTCTGTTAGGGGGGGGGGGGGGGGGGGTGATCTCATAATCCGATTCTCTTCATTCATAAAACTATATTTGAATTCTAGACTTTATTTAAGGGTTTAACACCTTATACCGCTAGACCAACTGCTTGTTGGTTTTTCTTTTATTCTTTAATGTAGAATTACAAATAACATTACCGCCTAGGATTTCTTTTGCACTAAAACATTAATTAATTAAAGTGGTGCTAGCAGCTAAGTCTCTATTTAGGGTTTTAAATGGATTGTAAAGCATCCACACGCATATACTTAACTTAGTTAATAAACATCCGTTTTATAATTTGATTAATAATAAACATTCCGTGATTAGATGACTGAATTTAATTGTTATTATACATGACAGCTTTGAAAATAAAATGCAAATTGTAATCCCTAAAACTAAAACTTATTTCAATTGAATACAAATTCCTCTTGAAGTGGTTAGATTGTGTAAGAGAACTATGTTATTAAAGGAATTTCAATTAGATTTCCTAAATTTTATTAGATGCATTTTACTTAACCTAATAAATATTTGCAAGGAAAATGCGTACATTTATCTTATATAAATCATATTGACTTTAAAGTATATAAATGTTATTAGGAGTCTATAAATATATACGTACAGAAAATATCAGATATTACTAGCTTATAGAAAAAAAAAAAAAACGAATTTTCAAAATTTTTGGAACCATGCCACCAAAAAACATGTAGTTTCAATTGCTAAATGTACTTGAATTATAATTTCTCTTACAATATTCAAATATTTAACAACGAAAATGGATTGGTTGGTTTAAACCTTTTTAAACAATATTTAATAAGCATTGCAATTCAAGTTCTTAGCTCTTAAACTTTAATTTTTGACATCCATTTTGTGTAACTTTTTTATTATAAAGTTTACTAGCAATGTTAATCTTTAAAATATCTAACATTGTGATATTATTTTAAGAATAATATCATCATGCTGTTTTAGCCGTTGCATCCTCTTTATAGTAACCGTTATTTCTCATTAGATTTAAGACGGATATTGGTGAGCTTTTTACCTATGACTACCCTTTTTCAAATTTTTTTTTAGTCCGTTGAATGGAAATTAAGATTAAATCTTTCGTTCTTTGAATATTATGTTTCTATTTTAAAAAAGTTTTTATTTCTCTTTCGTTAGAGTTTAATTGTTTAGATGTTGATTGTTTTGTTTTTCCTTTGTTTTTACAATGATTGTTTTGTTTTTACTTCCTTAGTTGAGTAATTTTATTTATTGGAAAGGGGGTGTAATGTAAAATACAATTTGTTCATTATATACGAATGATGTGTTGACATTATAAGATTCATTAAAAGACTCAAACATCGAATACTAATCATAAATTACCATTAAAAAAACGAAGAAGGCAAATAGCAATCTAAATTACCACATAGTGAAATAGATTCAAGATATTTCAAATTAAAATTAATGTAATATGTTGAATTTAAATCTCAATTTAAACTATTTTTCTAATAAATGAAATATTTCTTTTCTTAAAAAAAATTTAATATGGTTAGATTTTATTTATTAAACTAAACTAATGATATTATTTTTTGTACTCCAATTGCTCTTATCCCATGAAAAAATTTGCAATTGAAATTTTTTTTCCTTAGAATCAATTAGTGAACATTACTAAGAAGGAATCGATATCCTTGTTGTGTATAATTGAATAAGTAAAAAGGTCTAAGATTTAGGATGAAGTAGGTAGTCTAAATCTAAAGACTAAATGGTTAGAAGTTACGGGGAGGCAATATGTTGTTGTTCAGTGCTCACCACAAATTCAAAGTCTCAAATCACATCAACCAAAAGTGCTATAAAAAAAAAAAAAAAAGGGTCAAAATAAACTTTGGTTAAAGAACATTTTGTTCATGCTTTATATGGGTTAGACAAGAGCGTACATGTAATAATTCTTTCTACCACTTTTTTTTTGCAAAGATTAGTTACCACTTTTTGTTCTTCAATAGAAATCATAAATTTGGCGACTAATTTTATGCAACACACACTTGCTCTCTGTTATGGGTCAATTTTGGTGGCAGGTGCCTTAATTTTTTTTATTTTACCAAATTAATTTGCTATTTTGCTTGCACATAGTGCTCACTTTTTATTGGAATATAAAAAATATATATATATAGAATTATTTTCCCCTTTCCCTTATTTGTGGGCCGTTTGGAAGTTAACCTATAGAGTGTTACCAAACACAAAAGTCTTTTAGCGAAGGCTTATCTTGTTATCCATTTAAGTGTCTCACATCAATAGAAGTGGACATGAGTGAGTGATAGTAGTTACAAAAGAAAGAGAAAGGCATATATAATTTTTTAATACATTAAGATATTAGGGTTATTTTTTTTTTTTCATATAAAGGAAACCACTAACAGGCATCGATATCCGTATTCTGTGCTCTTCGTAAAATGTAGAATGACTGATTAATCATTTGCGATATTTAAAGTTAGTTTTTAAAATTAGAGATGGTGGGTTTAAATCCACCATTACAAATTTAATTTTTAAATTTATTTTAAATAGAAAAAGTAAGTGAAGAAATGGACTTGTGAGGAACATGGCAATTTGTTACTACTACTCACTGTACCTCTCTTTTTTTCTTGTCCAATATAAGTATAAATTGTAGAGTTTGTGGGCACATGGGGGCCTCCACAATTCTTTGCTCAATATGGGCTTTTTGAGTGCCTTTCTTTTTAGACTCTAATGGGGTCCATCTATACTCACTAAATTGTGTACTTTTGTGGGGCAGAGGGATTTTCTTAATCACTTCACTAATTATAGTTTTTTATACTAATTAACTATATTTAGTCTTCTTGGGATCGTTTAATTAGGGTTTTTACAATTCACATGCACTTGTTTGTTCTCATGTTCCAATGATATAATATAAGCTTTATAGTACCGCAGTCTCTATCTATGATTAATTTTGAAATCTAAGCACATGCTTCTAATCGCTTCCCATTTACTCTATAATCATCTCTTGTTTGTTTTAGATCTTACTTCTTGCCAAGTCACTTTTGGTTGTTTTATATATTTAAAAGGGTAATTAAAAAGTTTGGGAAGATGCATTGCACTCTTAGTTAAAAAATTTTGAATTGATAATTTAATGCCGCTTAGTTCATCTTTTCTTTTCACTTTTGTATTTTATTGTATATTTCTAAAGTGAGATCTACCTCACTTTCTGCGTTCTATACAATATACTATCTACCTTCCTATCATTAAAATAAACTTCAAATTTGAGTTTTGAAAAAAAAAAAACTATATAAAAAGAATAGTTATGAAGTAATCTCTATTTTAAGCAGTTTAAATGATTATTTTATTATTTTATGTTAGTTAATATTCATTTAAGATATTACCTCCATATTTGTCAATTCTTTACATTGAAATCAGAATGATTAGATTCAAGTTTGATGTTGATAGTTTGACATGTTAAATTAAGTAGATTAAAGTATTATTTATATATAATTTAAGTATAGTAATCATACTTTATAACTAACCTAAAAATACTTTAATCCACCTAACCCAAACCATCAAACTATTAACAAAAAACTTGAATCTAATCATACTGATTTCAATGTAAAGAATTGACAAAAAAAGAAGGTAGTATATAGAAACTTTAAGGCCCGTTTGTTACCATTTTTTGTTTTTTGTTTTTTTTATAAAAATCAAAAAATGGTTTTTTGTTTTTCAGCCTTTTGTTTCCTAAAAACTGTTTATTTTCAAAATTCTAAAAGCAATTTTATTTTTATTTATTTAATTTTTAATTCAAAATAAAACATAGAAATAATAATTGAAAAGTAAATTCTAAACCGTATTCATTGATAATTATATCTCTGTCTAAAAAATCTTATAAATAATTTTTTAAAAATACTATTAAGAAAAGAAAATTATTATTGTTATTATTATTTTTAGAAAAACAAATTATTACTATTAAGAAAATTATTATTATTATTATTATTACTTCATAAAAAATAATAAATTGATTTAACTTACAAAGATAGAAGTAATTTGGTAAATAACTATTAATAGAATTACTTGTATTAAAAATAAATAAAAAAACATATATAAAAAGACAAAAATGATAGTATAGTGGTAAAGTAAAAATAAGAAACTAATTTGAAAAATCACCTTTAGTGGTTTTCTAAAAACTGTTTTTAACTTTAAAATCAATTTTGATGGCAAGTTAAAAATAAAAATAAAACAGTCTTTACCAAGCATGAAGGGCCGGCTCGTTAAATTTCGGGGGCCTGTTCTAATATTACAAATGAAGCCCCCTGAATATTAGAAAAACATATAATAAAAACACTAAGTAGACACATATATAGATAATTTGTTTTAAAGCTACCAAATAATTGATAGTATAAGGGTATTTAGTTAATTTTTTTTTCACTCGTTTATAGAATTGATACGAAGTTAATTATTTTCCTAATATATACGTATAATTAAGGAGAAAATGCCACTTAAAGTGAAAAAGAGAGCGTATTAAAAAAATATCTCATTAATCTTAAAATGGAAGAGATACCAAATGTTTATAAAATGTGCTCCTTTATGTAAAAATAAGTGTCTCAATTACACTTATATATGCATCCTCTCTACACAAATAAGTTTTTACTTTATTTTTTTGATATCTATAAATATTAGTTCTAGTTAAGGATGTTAATGATATTAGTTAATATTTTTCATTTTTTCCCCTAATGTTGATAATATAAGAGTAAGGACAATGTAGACAAATAAATACTTTTTCGCCTCAAAATAAGGGCTCAAACTTTCACTTCTTTTTTTTCCTTAATAAGTGTTCTATTTTTAGATTATAACAAAATTAGATGATGATTTTTCTTTTATAACTCTGGCTCAATTGCACCACCCCTTGAAATATTAATAAATAATAATGGACTTTGAAAGTTAGCCAAATATTTAAGTGAATAGTATATTGATCATTCAATAATAAATTTTATATTTTCAATATAATAATTACCATTTCTTAATACTTGTGAAAGTAAAAATTGGGATACTTATTATAAAACGGAGAAAGTAATATTTTCTATTATTTATCCAAATTAATAATTAAATTTGTTAAGTAACATACAAATACAAATGCAAGTAAGACACTTATTTATAAACATTGAAAGTATGAATTTGAATTTATATAGAAATGGGAAGTTCAAAATTGGTAGAAATTTAAATTTTTTCATGCTGTCAAAATTTAAATTTTAATGACTTGCTAACACTTGGTTAAAATTAAAAGACCTAACTGTTTTTAACATTCACTTTTTAACTAAAAAGGAATAAACCTTAAAAAATATTGAATTTGTTAACAAATTCGAAAGAGGAAAAAAAATCCATAAATATTTCACTACATCAGAAAAAAAAAAAAAGACAATTTGAACATTTATTTGTGAATAGAGTGAACAAGAAATATTAATGAAAAGAGTTGAACATGCCACTATAGAAGGTTCTACTAATGTGATTAATATATAGTGATAACAATAATATTTAGTGAAGTTAATCGCAGTTGCTAATGAATATAATCATTGTGATGATGCCTTTCATAAAGTATAAATATATTAATTACTTTTTTTTTTTTTTTGCTTATTGTAGGTAATTAATTAATTAAACAAGCAGGAAAAGGGACAAATATGATAATAGTTTATAAAAGCATATGAGTCATTGTAACATTATTTTAGGAGTCCAAGGGTCACATTCAAGGGACTATCACTATTAAAAAAGAGAAAAAGATCAAATAAAATAAATCTAAAAAGCTATTGGTCTTAAATTCTCCTTGCTGTTTTCCTTGAGAATATGTCTCCTGTCTATGCTAAATCTTCGTAGGGGAAAAAAAAAACACTATATTAAAAAATTTTGCCTAATTTAAATATATATGTTAAAATACAATTAATTATTATATTATATCACATCATATCATATTCCAATTTAGTAATAAAAAAAATGTAATTTTATTTATTTATAAGAAAAAAATAATGATTTACTCTTTGACATCTAATGAAATTAATGATAATATCTCTATATTTTTGAACATAGATTATTTAGTCCCTTTATTTTTCTTCCTTATATGATTTAGTACTATCTCAAATTTTTACAATTACACCCTTAAACTTTCAGAAAATAACTAAAATATTAGTATATATGTTTGTTTCTATAATTAATAAAATATAATTATTATTTTTAAATTGAATTTAGTCAAATAAATTTAATGTTATTTTATTTTTAATAATTTTATGTATCAAAAAATTATTATTATTTAGGATAGTTTGACCTTTTAATATGGTATTTGATGGAAAATTAAATAGAGAGACCAAATTATAAATTATTTTATACTAAAGGGACTAAATTGCAATAGAAACCAATTAATTATTTTTATAAAATTCAGAAATAAATGATAAATTTTCCTATTTTTATAATAATAATAATAATACTAATAATAATGAAAATTAAAAAAAAAAGGAAATTCTTTTTTAGAAAAGGAAAAATATAAAAGAATCCACTTGGTGGGTTGCTTAGCTGGTGCCAGATAAATGGAGAGATTAAAAACCACATGAAATACAGAAGATGTAACTGTACATTCACATCACATGCCCACCCATGTGAAATAAACCTTTTGTCTACTTGTAACTTTTGTATATGGGCCAGTAAATAAAAGTCCTCCATCTCTCCCTATTCTTCTTATGTTTAACAATAATAACATGCATTTTCTCTTCATTTTTCTTTTCCATCTCACCATAAAGTGTCTCTGTCTCTACCCATTTTCTGTATCCAATTTCATTGTTTTGTGGAGAGGACTTAATATCAATTATGGTCTAATTTAGTATGCTATTACTTTTTTTTTTCCTTCTCTTTCTATGGGAGAAATAACTGTTCTTACTACTACTCGAAGTTACATTAAAATACTAACTGAACCAATTAAATATACATATAATGTTTGTTTCTAAACATAATGTAGGCCATTAAAATACCATAATGACATTTAAGAATGTGTGTTCAAAATACCAGAATGGCATTTATGTATGCGTAACAGCTTTCAAAATAATTCGTATTGTTGAGGGAAATTTCGAAAATAGCGCTCGGGCTTTCAAAATAAAACTTTCATTTTTATTGTTTTTTACTGTGAATGATGTCATACACAAACTCATGATATGTTAAAGTGTGTGAGCTAATCTAAGATGTTTAAGGATAAAATATTTGAATTGGTTTAAGTAATTTTGTGTATAAGGAAAGCTAACTTATTATATTTTCAATAATATGGTATTAGATCATGTCGAACAATTACATAAACTCAAAGTATGTGAGTTACTATACTTCGATAGACTTTGAATAGGTAGTTAATACTTTTCAAGTGATGAAACCAGATCGGGGTGTTAATACTTGTCAAGTAATTGCAAAATTACTACTTGAGTAGGAGTGTTACACCTTTAAATTGGTTCAAGTCCTGTTATGGATAAGATAGTCCAACTTTTTATGGATTTAAATTAATAATAATAAATTTGATCAATGATTAATGATAATGAAATTTTATTATGGCTCTTAGGCCTAGATGCTTGAAAGTCTCAAAATATAATTAGATCTGACTAGCGTTAAATGAAGGTCTTATATAAGGAGTCTAAGGCAGTCCCATCATTCTCGCGTCCAATAAAATTTTTTGGACCTCTTAAACCTTTGAGCCCATAAGGCTCTCAGATTCTTGAAGCCCGACAACTTGGCCCAGTGGAGAGGTCGCATAGGCGACCTCCTTTTGGCTCGGACATGGCGACCTCCCCTGACTCGGTCATGGGCGACTTCTTCCCTTAACTTGACGAGGGAAACCTCTCTCTTTGGAGGGTCTCAAATATGGAGAAGGCTTACAAGTAGAGGTAGAGATAGCCTAAGGGCGACCTCTACTAAGGAGAATAACCTCTCTCCAAAGGTTACCTCTAGATAGTATCTCTCTTGGGACCTTTTGGTAGGTCACCTTTTAGGGAAGATGGCTTACGTATGTCCCCTAAGTGCCAAGTCATTCCATGTCTTAGCTATCAGTACATAGAACATATCATTATCTTTACATAACACAACGTAAAATCAACTCCTAAAATATCAAAAATTCAGAATTAAAAATTCTAAACCTAAAATCAACTCTTATCGCTAGCCACTCTCATCTTCTGCGACTAACCTTTTTTTCTTTCAAATTTGCACAAATTCACCTTACCACTGACTCATGCACCTCACCTCACTAGTCACTACTTACCAACTCTTCTCTTCTTTCTTTCTTTCTTTCAAATCTGCGACAACTCCTCAACTCCAGAACTCTCTACCCTTCTTTATTTCCTCTCATTAACTTCTTTTCAAATCTGCAACTTCAACTTTCGATTTAAGCTTTTTTTCCCATTCACTCTCACTGCTGTCTTCATTGAAGAAGGTTTGAGGACCTTAAGGTAAATCTTAGTCTGTTCTCAAAGAGCTCGTGAGCTGCTCGAGCTCGCTCATTTAACAATCGAGCTAAGCTCAAGCATAAAATCAAGCTCGAGAAGTGTTTAGCTCAACTCAGCTCAACTCGGCTCGTTGCAGCCCTAGCTACATGTATTATGTAGTTCAGTCACGTACAATGGTAATAAATGTTGTTTTACTGAGCTATCTCTACTAGTAGTTGGTACTTGGTAGTTTAAGGCTTATTGTATTTACTATTGTAGATGGATAACAGTTCAATAATAGATGCTAATTATTTAGTAGTCCCATTTTATGAATTTTAAATTTTTAGACTATTTTACTCTTCCTTTCTCCAGTATATTGTTACAAATGCCCTTAATTAGTTATTTCTCAAATTGCCTATTGGATTGGTATTGTACAGGTAGGTCTTTCCCTAAATTAGTATGTTGTGTATCAATATTTTAATATTATATTATTTTCATTTTTTATAGTAATATTTTTATTTTCTAATTTTATAGTAATGTATAAAATATTAAAAATATTTCATAAAAAATTTACTTATTTAATAATTTAAACAATTACATAAAATAATATTAAAAAATTTATTTGAAATATATAATTATATACTTTAGATTAATTACTTTGATTCAGCTGATATTTAATCCAATTAATTAATATAATTCAACATATAATATAGTAGATAGGAAAAATTATTATTTCACCACTGATGTTTGGCTATAATTATTATTTTACCACTTTATTTTAGCATAACTGCTCTGTCATCACTACAATTTGGCCTAAATCTACACTTTACTAACCGCGTCATTAACTTTGATATTTTGGCTTTAATTTGGCAACGGCGGATATAAAAAATTGCGAAATTGGCCCCTTAAGTTGATTTAAACTTTTATTTTTACCCTTTTTGCAGCTTAGGTGCTTAATTTTACTTCATCTTAAATTTTTTTTTGCCAACAACTCTATTTTCATACTTAATAACTATAAAATCACAATATAAAATTTTAAAATTATAATACTACCTCTGTTCTAATATTCTTGAGATTTTAGGGCAAATAGTTGTTCTAGAAAGAGTGAGACTTTTGGTATTTTTGGTTGAAGTAAGATGATTTTGCCCTTTGTCTTGTAGTAGATGTAGTTTATTTTTAGTGCATATGAGGTCCACTTTTATAATGAGTGGATGTGAGTTGATTACTTTTTAGGGTAGAATAGGAAGAAAATTATTGGAATAAAAGAAGGTAAATAGTAAAAGTCTCAATAATTTTGAAACGGAAGTAGTATAACAATATATTAATATTAATAAAGACCTAAAATTCACTAAAAATTCTTAATTTGATAAAATAAAAAAAATCACTATTATTATATTAAATGTTTTTTAGTGACTAAAAGTTGTTACTGACATTTTTTGTAAATATTAAAATGATATTACACTAAATATTCTTGGTGACGATAAGTTTCATCTATGTTTGGAACCCTTCAAAGGGTGTGATTGCCTTATGCTCAGTCTGAGGAAAGGTCACTCTAGTTTGGACTCAGGGTAAAGTCGCCTTTGAGGTCTCTGTTGATTGGGCAAATGGAGGGGTCACCTAACCAACCTCGACCTCATTACTGGGCCAGGTTATTGAACCTTGAGAATCTAGGAGCCTCTTGAGCTCCGAGATTCTAGGAACCAATTGAGTCCTATTGGATGCGGATTTTCGGGACCTCATTTTTAGTGACTTTTCTTTAAGTGATTTGTTGTAATTATGCGACAAACTTTTTTTTGTTTTGTGAATTGCATTATAATTACTTCTTGCATGATTCAAAGATGCATAATTTTTAATCTGGAATATTTATAAACTTGAATCTATTTGTGGTGTGAACTGTTAACAAAAGGAACAATGGCATTAATTAGGTCTTTTTGAACTGAAGAACATAAAATGGTACATTCAAGAGACTTGCACCATTCGTTAAAAAAAAAAAAAGAGACTTGCACCCTCATAGTAAATTGTATGAAGGCTTAGATTTGTTAGTTTCAACTCTGAAATTAATTTAGTTTAATAAAAAATTATGAAATAATTATAAATATAAATCAAAATAATTTTTCATAACATTTTCTACTCTAAAAGAGTCAAAATAGAAATAATAAAAATAGTCAAAATAGAAATAATTATTTTATTTTATATCTATAATTATTTCTTTTAAATGATTATTTTACTTTATATCTATAATTATTTTTTAAATAATAAAAAATAATCAAATCAAATTCTGAATTATCCTTACTAAATGAATTAACAAAAAAAAAATGAAGATTAGTAATCAATAAAAATAAAACCCGCATCAAACAAAAAATCATGACTATAAACTAAATATTACCTCAAAGCTAAAGTTTACACAATAAAAGGTTGGTTACCACTATTTTTTAAAATTTATATTATTTAGAAAAAAATATTCAAAATAATAATAGTATTTTTTATTTTTATTTTGTCAAATTAAAAACTTTTAGTGTATTTTAGGTCTTTATTAATATTAATATATTTTATATTATAATTTTAAATTTTATATTCTGATTTTACAATTATTAAGTGTGAAAAATAGAGTTTTTGGCAAAAAAATTCAAGTTGCATTGAAATGGAGCACTATAACCGCAAAAAGAGTAAAAATAAAATTCAAGTTAACTTGATGGGCTTATTCTGTAATTTTTTATGTCTACAATTGCCAAAGTAATGGCAAAATGTCAAATTTAACAACTCGGTAACTAAAGTATATATTTATGTCAAATGGTAGTGATGGCAGAGTAATTACCAAAATCGAGTGATGAAATAGTAATTATAGTAAAACATCAGTGATGAAATAGTAATTTTTCCTAGTAAATATTTGTTTTTTTTTTTAAAGGAAGTACTTAGTAAATAATTAGCCATATACTTTTAAAAAAATGATAAGTAAAACCCCATGGAGCAGATGAGTTGGTAAGAGACTTTTCTGACTTAAGTAATGTCGTATGTTCAAACCTCCACATTTATGCAACTAGTTTAAAGGCATTGCCCATAGTTAGTACCTTTCCAAGACACCTAGTGGTTAATTAAAAAAATGATAAGTAATAAAAGCCAACGAAATGTAGTCAAATTTATGATAAGTGGAAGGTAATATGTATGATCATTTTGACCACAGGTCGGTACCAATTTAGCAAGTGTTTCGAAGTTTTAGTCCTCATTCTCTTCTCTATGGCATATGCAAAGTTATATTTTCCATCAATTAAGAGTCTTTTTTCTGCTACCTTTCAAGTTTTATGTGGTAGAGTGTTCTAGCCTTATGTGAGATTTTGAAACAGTCGTTGCCATGATGACGTACATATCAATATCCGGTTCATCATCTCAACCCAAAACGTGATTTTACCACAAATTTTGGGCTAAATTGAAAATTATTTCGCTACAATGGATCCATCCATGGTTAATCTAACAAAACTATGGTTAATAGTTTAGTTCAAGTACGATATGAATTTACTTTTAGAATACCGTAAAAAATAACATGCAGGACAAACTAGACCCGTGATATAATCGTGTAAATATTCAAAGCATCCTCCTCCATATCAATTTCTTTCAAAACGACAGTGGTGAAAGGTTATTGGATGTTGATGATACTTTTTGGGTCACAATAAAATGGTTTTAACTATCCTTCCATTCAACTCTGAAAGAATTTGGATTTTTTTTAACTTCCTCTATAAGAATTATGTATTTTTTTGTCATTGTTTCATAACTTTTTTTTTTGAAAAAAAAATTATATGCTGTGTTTATCTAACCACGATTAACCTTAATTAGTGTTAATGCTCAATTTTCACCCTTGAAAGGTTTAATGATGACAGAATTTAAGTTTTTGGGAGATTTTTAAACTTCTTATCAGACTAGTTTCTTCACCAATCAAACTCTTTTAACCTGGCAGTGGTTTTTTTTAAAATTTCAAATTCTCCACTTCAAGTACCGGCCTGAAGAGAATTCCTAGTTTTCGATTTGCAAAAAAATTTTTTATATTGAAAATTAAAATTAATTTAATTAATTCGAATTGGACCGAATTCATGTGAATCGGATCGATTTGTGTCAACCAGATCCGAATCGAACTGAACCGGTTTGATTTGGATCATATCATCCCAACCCACTTTTTACAAACCTATATCTATGTACAAAGTGTCGTCATTTCTTTAAGAGCTTATCTTCTTCGAAAAACAAGCAAATAGCAAAACCAACTAAGGGAATGTTCGATTTCATTTGTACGAAGGGAATTGCAAAGACGAAGAGGATGGAAAAGGAGAGTCGACGGAGTGAGTTGGCCAAGTGAGAGAAGGGTGGCGTGCGAGTGAAGGGAGAAGAGGGATCGGTTCTTTTGGGGTATAAAACCAGAGAGGAACAGATTGGGAAGGGGGAGCTCAATTGGAAAAATAAAAGAGCTCGGAGGGGAGAGACAGCTGAGGGAATTTCGATTATAAGTTTTAGGATAGAAATGAAGAGATTAAGGAAATTTTCTTCTTCATTTTCTGAAATGAAATCGGAGAAAGGAATCACAGGAAGCTCATGTGTTTTGTTGAAAAGAAAATCAGAGTAGCTTGACAATAGCTTCATATTCTTCCTAATTGTGATTCGTTTTCATAAAGGAGAGAAAATGATTTTAAAAGAGATTTTGAAAATCCATTTCAAGAAAAACGATTTAATCATTGATACCCATTTGGTGAATCCATCGGCGAAGGAGTCTTGAAAATAGCTAGAAAGCAAATGATCTAAGCTGGGGCTTTTTTTTAATTATTTTATACTACCTCCGTCTTTTTGAATTCTTTACACCCTAAAAATACAAATACCAAGAAATCATCAATACCAATACACATATAATAATAAACAATTACTAATCCTTTACACCACTTACTTTTTCATCAATACCAATAAAAAAATAATAATAAACAATTACAAAACTTACTATAAATGGAAATGTAAACAACCAAAAAAGACACCCCAAAAAGGAAATGTAAACTACCCCAAAAGACGGAGGTAGTAATTTTTAGTATTTTTTGAAAGGGTATCACAAATTCTCAATTCACAGAGAAAAAGGTTTACATCATGAAATTAATTTGCATTTGTAAAATGGTTAACAAGTGTTTAAGCAATTCAATAATACTCT
>CATIWJ010022415.1:0-10901 GCA_949640765.1 Croton laevigatus
CAGCTAACTAACATTTTTATTAATTTTGGCAATTTTCATTTCTAACCCTCCATTCCACTTTAATTACACTTTATGCCTCAATCACATATTATTGTTATTATTATACGCCCACCCGTACCATATATAAAAAAGCAAATCAAAGAAATAAAAATAAAAAAATAAAAAAATAAAAAATTGTTCTCGATATAGTTTTCACTCCCTCCCGCGATTACAGGTACCTCTGCATCCCTCTTTTTATCTTTCAAAGCCTTCCTTCGATTGGATTCATTCATTCCAACCAAACTGATGTAAAAATATCACTTTTGTTTTTGTTACTGACGAAATCTAGGGTTTTTCTTTCCCTTTTCTTACTTGTTGTCTTGTAATTGTTAATGTCTGATTGGAGATTGTTGCTGTTCGGACGTTAGGGTTTGAAGGGGAGCTCGTAGATCTGACTATTGTTTTCTTTCTGCTATATTTCAAATATGTTTTGGCGTATGGCAGGTCTATCTACGGCGTCGCCGGTGAGTACTCAAATTGTTGGCATTTATATAAATCGATACTTTGTTTTCTATTTTGATTAGCGTTTTCGTTTGCATCGGGGTTATTTGTCGTAATTTCTTTCTTGTGCCTGTGAATTTTGCTTTTAAGTGTAGGGAGAGAGGATGAAAATAGACATTTTGAAATTTAGTTGTTTAGAGTTTTTGGGGCCCTCATAAATTGAAGGTTTTGTCTGATTTGATCACTATAGCATCCAGTGTTAGTGTTAAGATGTTGAATTTCTGGTTTTTGTTGATGGTTTTGGCTGAAGAGGTCATTTCTCTTTCTGTTCTTGTGTGTGGGCATCCGGGTTTTACTATTAATTTTGATCTTTGAAGTTCAGTTTTATTTAGCAAAGTTCATAAATTGGTTTCTGGTTTTGTTAGAATGACTAATTTAGCTAGTTTAGATAGATCAACATGACCATCATGTCTGCCTTCTGTTTAGCCTTGAATAAACTATGTACATTATGAGCTGCTTCCTGGTTTTTTTTTTTTAAGTCCACTTAGGAAAAATAAAATGCCAAATGCAATGTTGTTTTAACAATAATTGGGTCATATCTTTGTTCCTGTATTGTGGGTTGCCATATAGACGTCCTTTTTTCTTCTTGTAGAAGTGACATCTTATAAAAGTTTAATATTTTTTACCAATAATAAAAGTTTAATATGGCTATATTAATATTGCATATAAGGTGGTGATGGAATTAATTATTAGACAAATGAATATATTAGTGTCTGAAAGGGAGGGGGAAGTTGAGCTTAATTTGTAAAAAGCTTTAGCATTGGTACACTAAGTCATTAGTAATGGGAAAAGTGGTGATTCCCTGGACAGGAAACTGCCATTTCCAGTGAATACTATTTCAAAGGCTTAATTATAAGTGATGTTTCTCGCCATAAGAGATCCCTGTTCTTGAAAATCTTTACTTCTCAAAATCTTGAAAATGATGAATTTACTGTGTGCTTTCTTAAGTCCATTTTCTCATGGGGATTGGAAAAATAAAGTATTCTGACCTATTGTTGAGCCAAGAAAGTGACTATTTTCTCCTAACTTTAAGACTAACTATTTCCTCCTAACTTTAAGACTAAGTCTTTATTTTTTTAAAAATCATTTGACCTCTTTTGAGATCTATATGTGTTGATCTTGTAAGTTTTGTGCTATGCCAACTATTGTATATAATGGCTTGAAAAACGAAGTAACATTTATTCATTTGGTTACATTGTTTATCTTGCTAGATATAAAAATTGATTTTGTAGATTTGGAAGGAATCTTCAGGGGCAATTTTTTTTCCATGTTAACTTTCATAAATCTTTGATACACAACACATGAAATAGTATTTGTATTAGGATTCATTGTAATTTTTAATAAAAACACAAACCATGATGCTTTATCTCTATTTTGGTTAGACTTGAGTATCCATTTCGAACATACTGTCATGAATTTTCTGTTTACAAAATCGTAATAGTGTATCTTTCTCTGTTTTGAGTTCCATTATGCTTGGCTAGACCTAAATGAATGATATTAGTTTGCTACTTTTTTGGGTATGTCTACTGTGCATGTACTTCCAACAATGCTTGCATCTATTTTGAGCGATGATATCATATTGAAAGTTCTGCAATCTATCTCTATTTTGTCACACTGAACCCCCTTCCACTCTACCTTGCAACTATTACAAAGTTTGACAATCCAACTATGCCTACTATCAAGGCATTCTCAAAAATGGGCTTAAAGTAATTTTATTTTGTGGTTCTTATTGGTGTGCTAGACATTTTGTGTTTGAATGCTTTCTGTAAAGTTTGTATGGCGGTTTTGTTTTATTATTTGAAAAATTATGTGAAATTGCAGGTGGAGACTATATTAGATAAGGAAAACTTTACACTGGAGGAGCTGCTTGACGAGGATGAAATAATTCAAGAATGCAAAGCTCTGAATGGCCGCCTTATCAATTTGTAATGCTCTTTTTAACTAGGAATTGCTGCTGTATGCATGTCTTTTCTTTCTTTCCTTTGTTACCCTTCAGGATTTTTTAGCATTTGTTTAGGTGATTATATCCTGTAAATTTTGCCTATTATTTTATCATTAGTATTAATTTAGCAGTGGCAGTTGGAAGTATTTTAAGGTTTTTTTGCAAAATAATTTACAATATCAGTGCACCTGATTAATGTTAAGTTGGGATTTAGTCCTAGTTGAATTTAGTTAACATGTAAATATGCTATGGGAGCTTGATTTGACAACCTTTTGCACAAAAGGATCCCTTGGACAACAAAATAAATTGCATGGAATGGTCCCTTTAATAGTTTTTTGCTTGTCTTTCGTTCTTGTCTTTTTTTGCTGCATTTTTTGTGGGTTGCTGTCTGTGATCTGAGTGCTTTTCTATGTGAAATGATTGTCCTTAAAACATTTATATGATGCACACATACACATATATGTTTGTGTTAGATATTTAGTTCTATTTTTTTTTTGGATGTGATTCAATAGACATGCAACTATTTTTTTTTTCTTGGGCTTGGTGCTCAGTGACTTCGTCATTTTTGGTCATCTAGTTCTTGCTCAGGATGGTGCACAATTTAATTGATAAACATCTATAATCATGTTTCTAATAATGTTTATTTTTCAGCCTTTTTTAACTGGATTGTGAAAATCTGTTTGTCGGCAGTTATTCATTTAACAACAAATACAAAGCAGAAATGCTTGAGCTTATAACCCCCTGAAGTCATATCAGGAGTTCTGCAAGTTCACTTCAATTTGATTCTTGCATTTTGTTAAATCAATTTTTGTCCTATCCTGCAGCTTGCGAGAGAAACCTCAGGTTGAGCAGCTTATTCGCTATATTGTGGTAGAAGCTCCCGAGGATGCTGAAAAGAGTCGAACATTCAAGTATGTTTCTATCATGTAGCTATGATACCTGAATGTTACTAAGCACCTGGATGTTTTTGCATCCTTAAATATTTATTTCAGCCAGTTTTTTTGTTAGGATGTTTTTATGACTTATAGTGCTGTTTTTCTTGTCTTTAGGTTTCCTTTCATTGCATGTGAGATATTTACTTGTGAGGTTGATATCATACTCAAAACACTGGTGGAAGATGAGGAGGTATGGAATCTGTGTCTCTGTTTGTCTTTCTGTTGCTCTCTCCATGGCCTCATTACATTTGTAAACTTTTGCTTGCTTACTTTTTGTTCATTTTGTGTTTACAGTTGATGAATTTGTTGTTTTCCTTTTTGGAACCAAAACAATCGCATAGCACGCTGTTGGCTGGATATTTTAGCAAGGTAAGTTGTGGTGAAATTCTCTCAACTTATAATGTAAAATTAAAAAAGAAAATGTAACAAGAAGCATTTATCTGGTTATTTTTCTTTGATCTTTGACCTTCGAAGAAATGCTGCAATAGTTAATTTATTAGGTTTCATGTATCCAATTTCCTGATGCTAGGTTGTCATATGTCTCTTGTTGCGGAAGACTGTTCCTTTTATGCATTATGTTAAGGTAAGTCCTCCTTTTTCAATGAAGTGTATTGCTTAGTAGATTTTTATTTTTATTTTTGGAGATTTCTTCTTTAGATGATTCTGTACACGTAAATGCATATTGTTGTTTTGTGCATGTTTGTGGCTAGAGAAAATGGAGAAGAAATAAAAATTGAATTTTTTTTACTTCAGTTGTTTGGAATGTAATTGTCCCTTCTGGAGAGTGGCTATATAATGGTGAGGCCTTCTTAGAAGGGTTACTGCTGTGATATTTTGAGCTGGTGAGGAAGGTTCTTACTTGTCCTTATATTTACAATTTTATAGCAATTATTTATGGGAAGAGGTTTTATGAGTTTTCTATCATTTGCTTGCTTTGAGCATCTCCAATGCTAGGATGGTTGCTCCTTACTTGCCACATCAGTAAAATGGAAGGAGTCACTAAAAAATCTCCATTGCTAATGCCATTTATTGTCAAATTGATGTGTTAATAGAAATTTCTATTTTTGGGGTCTTGCTAGACAATATCCACATCAAATATTCTTCCGTGACGGATGTATATTAGAAAATAAAATAAAAAAGGATGTGTTGGGGAGAACTCTTTGAAATTCCACCTTTATAAATGGACGTTAAACTACATCAGTATTCAAATATTCCATTTTGCATGGACATTAAACTACATCAGTATTCACATGTTCCATTTTGCATGCACATCACATGCGATCCAATATGCATTGGAGGTGCTCTTGAAGTTGTAACTTCCATTTGTTTTTAAAATTTTTGCGCCACTTGGTTCTCATGATGCTTCTGAAATGAGATAGTTGATGTTAACAACTTCCTGTTATTAAGTTTTGCATAATTGAGACAATGCCAAAATCTGAGGTTTAAACTTGGATTTTATGTGCTACTCATCAAGCCAATGATTTGCTTGTTGGTATTGTCTTTCTATTAAGCTTTCAATGTTTATGCTTTTGTGGCTGATTTGATATTCTTGTGCTGTCTTTCAGGATCATCGGCAAATTCTTACTCAGCTGGTTGACTTGATTGGCATAACGTCACTCATGGAGGTTGATTGTTAGTTTGTGATTGATTTAAACTTTTGAAATTTGAAAATTTTCATCGATTTTCTGTTTGGCATAATGCAATGAATGTGCAGTTGTTTTTTCTACTTGTGTGAAAGTTTTCCCTTTTTCTTTTTGAATTTCTAATTGTCCTTCTCTTCGACCATTAAGATCAAAAATTTTTCCCTTTGATGGTCAAAATTGCACATGGAACTTTTACTTACCTCTTATAGTCTATAACATTCTCATGTACAATGGCAATAACGTTTTGACACTTGTAACCGCAAATGATGACGCTCTCCTTTAATTTTCAGGTATTAATTCGGTTTATTGGTGCTGATGAACATATGTATACCAACTATTCAGATGCCATGCAGTGGATAGAAGAAACAGATGTGCTGGAGATGATAGTAGACAAGTTCAGCTCTTCTGTAAGTAGATACACTTGAATGGCTAGTGTTCTTTACCCTCCCTTGCCAAGCTGGATGCAGGCATCTTTTTGAGCCTTTTGTTTATCTCATGTGGCTGGATGAGGTTATGCTTTATAATAGAAACCTGTGTTGGTTCATTGATATCTAACCGATTTTTTTTGGACCTCTGGTTTGAAGGATTGCCCTGAGGTTCATGCTAATGCTGCCGAAACGCTTTGTGCTATAACACGGTTTGCTCCCCCTGGTCTTGCTGCCAAAATCTCCGGTCCAAAGTAATATTTTGCCTCTTTTTTTTAGTATTTCACTGATGTTTTACTCCTTGTTTGTTACTGATAATTGGTCTTTGTATTTTTGCCTTTGTCCAGTTTTATTGGAAGATTATTTCGCCATGCTTTGGAGGAATCTCGTCCAAAATCTGTCCTTGTTAATTCCTTGTCTATATGTATATCCCTGTTGGATCCTAAGAGGCTGACCTTGGGAACATATCATACATTTAGTCGCCAGATTAATCACGGGTCTACATTTACTGCTAGTCCTGAGACAATTGAGGGCATGTTGGAGAGCTTGGGTAAGGTTATCTCTTTTTATGGTGGTGATGAGTAGTATACTTTAATTTACACCTAGATCCCCTGCTATGCTTCCTCTTGGTGCGTTATTCTCTTTGATGTATGAGCAAGGAAGATTAGTATCGTGACAAGGCCTTGTAAATTTGGGAAGCAACCTTTCTCGAATCCTAACCCATAATAAGTGTAACTCTGCTGGGACTTCCTGAAAGTCTTGGACAAGCTTTCTTTTGTTTGATACTTTGTCACAAAGTGGTTGACATAAAATCTCTCATAAACGGTGGGCGACGGGGTTCTTAAACAAATGAAATCTGAGAGGAGAATAAGAGTTTAATCATTTTCCACAATGGTATGGTAAACAAAATAACAGATTTAATGTTTTCCTTTCAGGTAATCTTCTGAAGCTTTTGGATATATCTCCTTCTGAAAGTGTACTGTTGACTACATATGGTACATTGCAGCCACCTCTTGGAAAGCATCGTTTGAAGGTAATATTTATAATTTCTATGAAGAATTTTCTACTATCAGAGTTATTTATCCTTTATGTGGTTTGCTGAAATTTCTGTTGGCTGTTGCTACTTTAGTGTTAGAAGGAAGGAATACTATTATTCAATTATAGAGATTTGATTAGGATAATTATGGCAATTACTTAATTACAGGATATTTGATTATAGTAATCATACGTTAGCCACATTATAAGGTAAACTTAGGCTGTTGTCTAAGTTATTTCCTTTTATACATTTATTGTATTTGTATATATAGGTTCTTGTATATTGTAATTAGAGACATAGAAATATAAACTTCTTTTACATTTAACAGTTTGCCATATCTGACTGTGACATAGTGTTGGACTCGTGGTATAGGGCACACATCAATGCCGTCTATAGATTCTGAACCCATGACATTGACTTTGGCTCAATTTTATTTATTTTGGCAGATTGTGGAGTTTATTTCAGTCTTACTGACAGTTGGAAGTGAAGCTGCTGAGAATGAATTGATTCAACTCAAAGCAGTTGAAAGGATTTTAGACTTGTTTTTTGAGTGAGTTCTGGAATCTCTGTTACAATAGCAGGATCTGTTAAATCCCAGGTTTTACTCATTGGCTTTGTTTGACTGCAGGTATCCATACAATAATTTTTTGCATCACCATGTAGAAAATATAATATTTTCATGTTTGGAGAGCAAGAATGCTACGCTTATTGGACATATTCTCCGTGAATGTAATCTTCTTGGAAAAATACTCGAGACAGAGAAAAATTCCACATTGATTGCTGACCCAGGCAAGGTAATCTACTTGATCTTTAAAATTATGCCATTGACTTGATAATGTTCCGCATGGGACATGTTTAGGGTCTATGAGTCATTAATTGAGCTGTGTTTTGCATTTTGGATGGTTCCTTGGTGTTTATACGTTATGTCTGATTATTCTTCTACAGCCAACAGTTCCAGCTGATGGTAAACCACCACCAAGGGTAGGGAATATTGGACACC
The DNA here is from genome assembly GCA_949640765.1 of Croton laevigatus. NCBI lineage: Eukaryota > Viridiplantae > Streptophyta > Magnoliopsida > Malpighiales > Euphorbiaceae > Croton > Croton laevigatus. The sequence goes on from CATIWJ010022415.1 coordinate 7,522, forward strand.
TGACCCGTATATCCAACAAACTTATTCAGTTGGGAAATAGCAATGGTGATATTCTGGCGTGCTTGCAGGTTTGTCCTGTCCTTTAACATAATTAATGTGCTAGGAATGTTGATAACATAGTTGCCAGATTCGCGGGACGGGAACGGGAACGAAATGCCGCGCATGAGGTATAAAAATTTTGGTACGTTGGGGCTTGTTTTGGCAGTACGTGTTTTGGAGACGCAATTCGTTTTCTATATATGAAATTACTTAAATATGAAATTACTTAAATTTTTTCCCCTAACATAAGAACACCAAAAAAAAAAAAATAGCAAAGATATTAACAAACAATATTTGATAGAAAAATGTAATAAATAATAGAGGAGATATGGGATACCAACCGTTTATAATATTACATATAAAAATTATTTATGGAAGAATTAAAGTATTGGGGTATTTCAGTGATTTTTTTTATTTTAATTAAAATTAATAATAAATTAAATTATTTAAATTAATTGTTGATAAGGTTTCAGGCTTCCAGCTTTTATCTAATCCCTATTTTCCCTTTGTATTCTATGCTTCACTTATCATCAAAGACAACAAACAAATCGTTTCTTCTTCTACATCGCTTCTTATTTTCTCACTTTCTGGTTTGTCAATTTTGAAGAACCAAAATGCGTCCTATAGCATTTTGGAATCCCAATGACTCGCCGTTGGGAACTCGTGAACCAAAATGCGGAACTTAGGGGGGAGGAGCGAATCTGGCAACTATGGCTGATACTGTAGCAGCATGGGCAACTTGTTGAACTTTGCCAAATTAAGTTTCTTGTACTAACTCAACTCAGTTGTTGTATTTTTTATGCATAGCCTGCTTAAATTAAATATGCTCTGCAGCAGCAGGGTTTTTCTTTGCTTCAGTCTTCATTTATCATTATACCTTAGCTAGTTGTCCTGAAGCCAGTTTAACACAATCTAGTTCTAGTTTCTGTCAGATCATACATTTATTATTCACTTGGGCCTGGATGCACATCGTCTTAGTAGTTTTAAATTTATTATTCAACATGCATGCATTGTGAGTAAAATGATAATTTTAGTTTTTACTCATTTTTACCTTATAAAGTAGTTAAGAATGATTTCTTCTGGCAGGAAAATCAAGAATGGGTTGATTGGCATGCAAATGTGTTAACGAAGCGTAATGCAGTGGAAAATGTCTATCAATGGGCCTGCGGGTGGGTTTCATTGCTTTCAGAAATTATTCTAATTGCATCTTTTGCTTGACATTCCCACTTACCTACTCCTCCATAACAAACACATCAAGGAAGAAATCAGAACTAAGGGTGAAAAAAAAAAGACTAATGCCACTGAGGGTGACTTCAATTAAATTAAAGTCACTAAAATCCTTTGTTTCCATTTTTTTTCCCCAAATTTATGGTGTAGCTGTTATTTTAATAAACATGATAATGCTCATGCACTCATTTTTAACATTATTCGCGGTAGACTTATTACATTTCAACTTTGTGAATTATTCGAGTGCTTATATATAATAGATGAAGATATTACATATTAAGACAAGTTGTATTATTATTGATAGGGAAAAAAAATTTTACTCCCTCCGTTTGATTTTACATAGAGAAACGGAGAAAAGAGCAAATTTTAAGGAGAATGAATTTTTGTCAGAAAATTTCTTATTTTATCCCTTAGCTTGGAGATATTAAAGGGAAAAATGTTTGTGGTTGAGATACTCACATGTTAGGTTTGAATTGACCTTCCACACTTAATTTTATATATTTTAACTTTCCTAAAAAGGAAATTTCTCTATGTAAATCAACACCCAAAAAATTTGGACTATTGTTATATGCCATTTTAAAAGTCGACTGGGGGAGGACATTCTTTGTGAAGCATGAGACTAGTCTGTGTTTGTGAAGTTAGTGAAGAGATTGAATAGAGGAAAAAGAATTTCTTGTTCTTAACAGAAAAAGTGGAGGGTGATACATTGGTAGGAAAAAAAAAAAAGTGTCTTTAAGAATACCTTTCTTTACTGAAGTGTATGGTTAAGAGAAATGAAATTGTTATTTGTTCACCCGCCCCTATATTCACAGTTTTTTAAGGCGAGAGAATATTGTGACAAGTTATTGTTTAGTTGCTTTCTTTCCATGTTTTCCATGTAGTAAGTCTCTGTAAATGTGCAAGTGTGTCTTGACCTGGCATTTATTCTTACGTCACTTTTGTCATGTGTCCAATAGCACATCTTAGGCTTGGGTTGATCCATTAATCTTCTAAAGTTGGCTTGGAGGTTAAAGAACTATGCCTTGTCTTTTTGAAATTACTCTTGGCAATTCAAAAGGCATAGAAAAAGTTGTTGAAATCATTTTTTCAGTTATTCTATAGTATCTTAATTGATGGTTGCAATTTGATGTGAATTCATTCTGTAATGTGCTGGCTACTTTTGATAGATTTTATGTAGCTGGTTGTGGGTTTTGGCTTTCACACTTAAGTGGTAACTGATTGTAACAGGAGGCCAACTGCTCTGCAAGATCGGAGAGACAGTGATGATGATGATTACCAAGATAGAGACTACGATGTTGCAGCTCTAGCAAATAATTTGAGCCAGGCATTTCGATATGGCATTTATAGCAATGATGACATTGATGAGGTGCAGTTTAGAGAATTTCAACTGCATTGCTTTTTTTTTCTTTTTTTTAAGTTTTACTTCATGAGCCATAATTTTCTGAATATGCTACTTATGAATATGAATATGAGTATGAATATGGAAAAGTAGAATTTACCCACAGCTACATTCAACTTGGATTTGTTGGGTGCTGATCAGGCAGTAAGATAGAATGTTCAAGGCTGTAAAGACCTATTTTTTAAGTGCTGGATCAAAAGGGGGTTGGGTTGAAGGAGCTTAATTGTGTGACAGTACCTTCCAAATTAGAGGTCACTGTGGCCCCTACCTATCTGGGAATGAGATCTGAGACCTAAGATACAGTGCTGTGGAGTAGCTATTATGCGAATTTGTGAAATTAAACTAACTCTAGCTGAACATTAAGAGAAGGTTTACTCTAGCTAAACAGTGGTTGGTAATACTGTCATTTTAAAAAATGTGTATAAAGGCGAGAGATCTATGTAGTGTTTGTCACATGTACATAGAGCACACTGGCTTATTCCTTTGAAACTCTTGTGTAGTCTATTAGAAATTGGCTAAAAATGGCTGCAAAACATGATTCATCGTTATTAGGTCTAATGGAAGTTTTGGGACCTAAATTAACCTCACTTGGAATTCTAGTGACCTTCAGTTAACGTTTCTTTGGATGCTTATACTTGCAGTGAGTAAAAAAGAAATAATAAGGAAGTGAAATCAAATTTTCCTTACAAATGTTTGGTTAACTTATTTTCTTATG
>CATIWJ010022416.1:0-10626 GCA_949640765.1 Croton laevigatus
CATCCACGTGTTTTTAGTTCTCTCCCAGAACCAAAGCTGGTTCTGCAATGCAGGATAATAACTACCCTTGTTAGTGACCTTCTGATTACAACTGAATGAAAACAGTGAAATTTTGCCGGGAAAATGTGATTGGAAAGGTACATTGAATTGGTATTTGAAAAACCAATCACCTCCCTGTGACTTCTCTTGATTCTTCAGACTTCAGATTCAACTCAATCATTTTCAATTCAGCAATCGTAATCGCATACGCAACGTATCGGCGTATTAGCAGCAGCAGCAGAAGAAAGAAGAAAGAAACAAAAATGGAATCTGACAAGGAAGAGTTTCTCAGAGAGTTTGGCGATGATTACGGTTATCCTAACGGTTCTAAGAGCGTCGATGAAATTCGAGCCACTGAATTCAAGCGATTAGACCAAAACGGTCAGTTATTTTTTTTTTATTTTCTGAAATTTGGCTTTTGATGCTCTGTTTTAGCTCTCAGATTGTTTATTTTAATTTTGATTTCCTAGTTTGGATTCGGAAATTTTAGGTATTACGTACTTGGACCATGCCGGAGCTACTTTGTACTCGGAATCGCAGATGGAAGCAATTTTCAAAGATCTCAATTCTAGGGTTTATGGAAATCCACGTATGCTTCATTTGAATGTTTTGATGTATGAATAAAGGTTTAGTTATTCATCATGAATTGTATCTGATATTTAGTTCTAATTCTACTTCAGATAGCCAAAGCGAAGCTAGTTCGGCTACCCTTGATATAGTAACGGAAGCACGCCAACAGGTACTTTTATGTTAATCGATAATTACTTAGCTGTAATTATGTTAATGCTACTATGTTCGATGAGAAGTTTATAGATAGTTAAATACTGAATCAAAGATTATTAGGAATGTTGTTTTTGGAGTTTCTTAGTTGTATTGGTCTATCTATATTATAGGTACTTGAGTATTTTAATGCCTCTCCAAAAGACTATAAATGCATATTCACTTCCGGTGCAACAGCGGCACTTAAACTGGTCGGGGAGGCCTTTCCATGGAACTGCAGGAGTTGTTTTATGTACACCATGGAAAATCACAATAGCGTGCTTGGGATCAGAGAGTATCCTGCTGTAGCAAAGTTCTTGATTACCTGTCTTTGCATTTTAAGTATATTGTTTTGCAATGTTTATTTTTCCTGATGTGCCTGTCATTTCTACCATTTTACCAACTTCATGGAATTGGGGCCTTGGATTATTGCAAGATTGGTATTAATCATGAAATGTTGGTTTGGCTGGGGCTGGTCTTAATTATTGTAATCATGGAGACATTATTCCTTTATGCTTAATTGTCCTAGCTTGGGTCTTCCTTTCATTTCCATTGTATTTATTCATGTATTTTATTTTTTTTTCTAAAATTGCTTACCAACCATTATGGATGGGTGCCTCTTTGGGCATTTATTCATGTATTTGTTTACACTTGATCGTTAATTATTAGATATGCTCTCAGCCAAGGAGCTGCAGCATTTGCAGTAGATATTGAAAGTCCTGTGCAGCATGATGGGGGAGTAACCAAAAGTCCTACGACAGCACTAAAGGTATCACCTCATCGTATTCAGCAAAGAAGTGAGCCTGAAGTTCTTGAAGGAGAAACTGCAGGTAATGTTCGGTTGACATCAAATCTTGTAGAAAATTACATTATTTCAAGACACCTACTTCTATTTTCCTGTAATAGTACTTAAACTGGGTTGGATTTACAATTTTATGCCATTTTGTTTCTGTATGATCATGAATATTTTGACACTTTCATGCTTCCTGTTCTGTTTGAAACCTAAGTAAATCCTGTCCAATCTTTTGAAAATACTCTTGATGTAAGAATAAGTCATTTATTTGCAAGAGGTAAGAGAAAAGATCGACAGATAATTTTCTGCTATTATATAACATTATATGCTCACATAAGGTTGTGCAAAATCTGACTTGCTGTGCCTTTTTGCAGGTAGCCCTTATAACTTGTTTGCCTTTCCTTCGGAGTGCAATTTCTCAGGTGTAAGATTCAGCCTTGACTTAGTGAAACTTATGAAGGAAAATCCAGAAAAATTTTTGGAATGTTCCCATATTCACAAGTATGCAATTCATATATTTATGCTGCTAAATTTTTTGTCCATTCGGTGCCATTGTTGGGCTTCTTTCTTGTAGCCTTCTTACCCTTCAGGCTGTTACTGTATTCTCCATTAGTTAAACTGGATAGAGTTGGCATTTATTTTAGACTCATTTTCACTCTCAGTATTAGTGATCTGGACGACACTGCTATTAATTTGTGGTTGACAACATCAAACTAACACAACTTTGAGTGCACCATTTTATTCTTCACAAATTTTACTTTGTTCTCCTTTCTGATTTTGTCGATGATATGTATGCTTAAAGGATGTTGAATAGTTGATCTAAATTTAGATAAAAGGGAAGGAAATAATTATGTAATTTTATGGCTATAAATCCATGCAGAAAGGAATTTGGTGATTTTATTAATGGTCCTAATTAAATATTTAAGAATTTCAACTCATTTGCTTACAGCATTTACCTTTGGCTAATGGCTAATGAGGTATAGATTAGGCTCCATTTGAGATATATCTAGGGCCAGGTTATAGCTATATTGTTTTCTTCGTCAAATGAAGTAAGGATATAGTTTTTTCCTAATGGCCTCTAAGCAGACAATAAACACCATAGGCAATGAATGTAGGCTTTCAAGACCGATATAAGCTATTTCATGATTTCAAACTTTTGTTATAAATAGGGGGAGCTGGATGGTCTTGATTGATGCTGCAAAAGGATCTGCAACACAACCCCCAGATTTGTCAAAGTACCCTGCTGATTTTGTTGTAATCTCATTTTACAAGGTAATAATGCTTCTAGGATCTGATCCTAATCTTCTGGATTACTTTGATGTGAGATTCACAGTCTGTCTCTTTGTTTTTTGTCAAGTTATTTGGCTATCCAACTGGACTTGGTGCTCTCATTGTTAAAAATGGTATGTGATTATATATATGTGATTATATATATATTCTTGGCAAGGTGCAATGCTGTTTTCATCTAAAGAATTGAGCATAGATCCATGCTAATGTCCAGTTTCCATTCCCTCCACTCACTTTCCCTGTCTTCTAATGCAAGTATTTGCCAAAGTTTACATCTTTGTATAGAGCTTCAAACATTTATTGCTATTATGCTAATAAAATCTCAAGGCAAAAGCCTTTTTTTTTTTTCGTTATTATTTTCTTATTATTTATTCTTTTATGCCAGATGCTGCTAAAATATTGAAGAAAACTTACTTCAGTGGAGGTTGGCGCTTGGATGTCTTAATTGAAATTTGTTTGTTACATGTTTTTTGCCTGGGTTAATTTAAAAGAATTTCAGGCACTGTTGCTGCATCATTTGCTGATGTGGACTTTGTTAAAAGAAGAGAAAGTGTCGAGGAGCTTTTTGAGGATGGCACCATTTCATTTTTGAGCATAGCATCTCTACGCCATGGATTCAGAATACTCAATTCTCTAACAGCTCCCAGGATATACCGGTAGGTAGAATAGGTCATAATGAATTTGCAGATTGACCCTGTTTTATGTTTTTAAATGGATCATAGTGGTGTCAAACAAATACCCATATGCATAGAGAAGTGGAGGGTGAGGTAAATGAAACGAAAAAGGGGGAAATTTGATGGAGATGCAGTGGGCTTTTAATATTTTGTTTCATGTGGCAATAGGCAGTGAAAAGATTTTTGTGGCTGTCTTTCATTTGTGATATATATGTGGAGCTTCTTTCTTTGTTGGTTTGACAAAATCTAAGATATTTGCTTTGATATTAATATTCTTCTTTTCTTGTCTAATTGATATTTCATTTTGTACCTTTCCACTTCTGCTATATTCTTTCTGGCCTTTCAGGCATACAGCTTCACTGACAATGTATTTGGAGAAGATGCTTTCGGCTTTAAGGCATGGAAATGGAACTAATGTCTGCACAATTTATAAATCCCCAAAGGTTAGTATATGTAACTAACACTGACATTTTCTCCAACTTCCCAGTATTCCGCTCTTTTATTAGGAATGATATCTGACTAAGTAGAATAATATAGGGCATTATAAAGAACACAGCTGCAGGTTAACATCGTTAGTGCTCTCTTTCTAGGATAAAAGTTAAAAGCTTTATAAGCCTTATTCTATCAATCTATGATGAAGTTTTAATATAGGGCATTTGGCGTATGTTGTAACTGTGACCGAGTGAATGAGGGGATTCTCAGTTAGGAGTTTCATACGTTTGTGCATATTTTTCCACAGTATTTACTTTTAAGTTCTAATATAAATTACACTTCCCTCTCTCAGGTACTTTCTGACAAATCGGGTTCGATGCTATCATTTAATTTGAAAAGACCTGATGGTTCTTGGTTTGGATATCGTGAGGTTGAAAAATTGGCTTCATTATCTGCAATTCAGCTACGGGTAAACTTTAAAAAAATACCATGTTTCCATCTTGGAGAAAATTGGAATCAGTAGCTTAACTAGTCCATGTGCTGATGGTACTTGTTTTACTCTTTTGTTCTGTTCTTTTTATGCAGACAGGATGCTTTTGCAATCCTGGAGCCTGTTCAAAATATCTTGGATTGTCTCACTTGGATCTTCTTTCAAATTTGGAGGTATGCCTTTTTTATTTGGTCAGAGGGGAGGATAAAATAGGGACTTGTGTGATGGTTACACGAGTCTATGGTTGGCTTTTGGGGCATAGAATATCTCCTTACCTGTGCCTTATTTAGGCAGGTCATGTTTGCTGGGATGATAATGACATAATACATGGAAAACCAACTGGAGCTGTTAGAATATCATTTGGTTACATGTCAACCTATGAAGATGTGAAGGTAAGACTGCATTCTATTCAAATTTTTGTAAATAAAGAAGAAAGAGGGGTTTCTGTGGGTTTGTTGTATTTGTATTCGTGCTAAGCTGTGGAGCTGCTTTAAGGACAAGAAATCATGTACATTTCTACTAAGGTGGTTGTAGTTTTACATCTTTTTATGGAGCACGTTAATTTGAAAGAAATATTTCTATCAACCATACATTTATTTTGATATGCAGAAATTTATTGATTTTATCACAAGGTCATTTGTATCAATCTCCAATAAGTCTGGAAATGGGAATTTGTTGACAATAAGGTCCATTCCACTCTCTAGTGAAGGTTAGTTTCACATTTCTCCATACTCTCATTTGGTTTTAATTCTAATTGCTCATAGGCCATTTATATATATATATATATATTTTGAGAATAGCCATTGCTATATATTTGAGTACATTGCTATGACTTGGTTTTTCTTTTAAAGCCAAAATATTAGCAACTTGTATCAGCTTCAGTATGCTGTACCTGATGTCTGATTTTCCACTAAAAATCCAGGGCAGGAAAGAAGACACTCACTTTCAGGTTATCATCTTAAGTCTATTATTATTTACCCAATAAAGTCATGTGGAGGATTCAGCGTCCAAAGTTGGCCTCTGAGCAGTACTGGTACCTTGTTTCAAATAACACTTCTGCACAAATTTCTGTTTTTTCATACTGAGGTTTGGAGATTAGTACTTTTGATGCAAAATTTGAATTGTAAATTTGTTTCATTGCTATTTCTTATCAGGCTTGCAGCATGATCGCGAATGGATTCTTAGAAGTTTAACTGGTGAAATTCTTACGCAGAAAAAAGTTAGTAAATTATGAACGGAGAATTACTGTTTGTAATCAAGCCTGAAATTGACCTTTGTTTGTGGTTTTATGTATAGTTATTGCTTTCCTTTTGCCTTTGATGTACTGGTCTGGTTGCTTTTGGTCTGCTAGGCAGGAATTTTGATGAACTAGCTGGTAACCTGCTCCAAAAATATGTATTGGAGCAGTATGCCCAAAAGACATCTTGATATTTGACAAGTTCAACAATTTTACTGTCTTTAATTGCACAATAGAGATGCGAAATTTAAAGTGCAGACTGTAGCTTATTCATTAGGCCCATAGTAGACTAGTCTATATGAAAGAGAGAATTGTTTGAAAACTTTTGCTGGTTTAATTTAGGAAATTACGAGTTCCCTGTTGAATGAGACATACTTACAACCTTAGGTGACTTCAAATTTTTATGCTTGGAAATCAAAATTACAAGAGTTACATGAAGATACTTGTGCAACTTCATTTTTCATAATCTTCACATGATGAAGCATTAATTTTCCAGGATTTCTATTATAGGTTCCTGAAATGTGCTTTATTGGGACTTCAATTGACTTAAATAAAGGTGTAATGTTCATCGAGTCGCCTCGATGCCGAATGAAGTTGCAGATCAACCTAAAGATAGACTCTTCTACTGTTGCAAAAGAAGAAATTGAGTTGAATTCTCAGAGGTACAAAAATAAATACAAACACAGTGTATGCTCTTAATTACCAAACTAGGCAGTGAGGCTTACCTAACTTGTTCAACTTTAATTAACAACAGTTTCTGGTTTGTTTTGCCGATTTTATTTCAAAGACAGGCAGAAGAATGCAAGACCTCTTTAATTGTTTTTAATCTATTTCTTTTAGTTTTTTAAATCCCTCCATTGATTGTTGCCTTTCCTCTTTTATGAAATATTAAGCATACTATTTTACTCTTTTTTCTTTTTTTGTTAATGAGCAGGTTTGAAGTGTATAACTATGATAATGATATCAACCTATGGTTTAGCAATGCCATAGGTCGTCCCTGCACTCTATTAAGATTTTCTAGTCCTAAAGACTATATCTGTAGGAACAACAATAGAGGTTTACCCATGTGCAGAGATGTCAGTAGCAGATTGAGTTTTGCAAATGAAGCTCAGTTGCTGTTAGTATCTGAGGAGAGTGTATCTGACCTCAGAACCCGAGTAAGCTTAAGTATGTTTACTTTTCACTTTCACTAACTGATGGCATCTTCTCCAATGTGCTTCTATTCTAAATCATATAAAAATATGCTTTTAAATGCTACTGTTAGAGACCATAAAAGTTGAAAGAGTTCCTTCCTTGCAATCCCAAGCTAAAATATGTTTTACAAATTAAGGACCATTGGCGTGTCTTCGTGTTAAACTGTCTTATCAAATGATTGATCATTCTTTCGCGATCTCCTTTTTATTGTCTGAAATGTCACCATTTAATTTTTGGGAATTCATCTATATTTTTTTTCTTAAAAAATTGTACATTTAAATGCCATCCGTGATGACTGCAGACGAGCAAAAGGGAAGTAGTGGAATGTCTGGTCAAATAAATCCAATGAGATTTCGTCCCAACCTTGTCATATCTGGAGGTGAACCTTACGCCGAAGATGGATGGCAAAGTATTGAAATTGGGAACAAGTATTTTATTGTAAGTTCTGATACATGTTACAATGTAGACAGTCGCTGAAACTCCTCTCTCTCTCAATTCAATAACACTGCGTCTATTTACCAGTCATTGGGTGGATGCAATCGTTGTCAAATAATTAATATTGTGCATCAAGGAGGACAAGTGCTGAAGTCAAACGAGCCATTGTCGACTTTAGCTGCTTACAGGAGATTGAAGGTTAGCCATGCCAATGACTAGCACACTCCAAACTTCTCTTTTTTTTTTTTTTTTTCCCATTCCATTTCTTAGCTACATAGATTTTCTTGAAAAACAGGGAAAGATTCTGTTCGGAATATTGCTCAGATATGAGAAGAGAGATGAGACTGAGCTGCACGTCGATTCATGGCTTCGAGTGGGGCAAGAAGTACATCCAAATTCATAATAGTCGTAAATATAATAAAAGTAATAATACACAGTCCAATGAAAGGATAAAAATCAGTTTACCCTCCCAAACGCAGGGATTTACATAGTTACTAGGTGAAATGTAAAATGGAGACCGCATTAGTAAGAGTATCTTTACTTGCTAATTTATGTGCTCAATTTTGATGGATATCATGGTTGTCTGAGAATGGCTAATGCAGTTGATAGTTGATGATTTATTGGCAGTCTTCAATTTCTAATTCTAACTCTCCTATCTCACACCTTTGAAACCCCTTTAATTCCAGATACAGCATACTAGCAAGCGGTTAATAATGGCTAGTGCAGAGAAGTTTGAGGATTTGGAGAATAGGCCTACAAGGCCAAGCTCAGCAAAGTTATATACAGGCTCAAGCTCAATTCGAACTTGGAAATCAGGCTCGGTCATATTTCGGCTAGGCTTGGGTTTGACTCAATAAATTTGAATATACTGATTTTGAGTTTGGATTTAATAAAATGCCATTGATCTATTAAACTTTTATTAATATATTTATACATTCAACCAACTTTCTTGCAAGTTTCAATAAGTTAGGCTTGCAAACTTAGCTCAATGAACTATGTTCAGGAGTTTATGAGGCAAGCTCCAGGTCAGAACTCAGATGAACTAAGCTTGTTTATCCCCACTTTAGATCAAAACCGAGTTTCATAGTTTAGATCCAAGTTTGTTAACTGCCTTTTTTTTTTCTTCCAAACATAGATATCCTAAATTCTAAGGGGAAGGATGTGGACTCGAATGTGGGCCTTTTATCCAAGTGGGGAGGTAGCTTTCGGCTAGACCAAGCCCCTTACCACATGTTTGTTAACCGTCATTATACCAAACAGTATGAAACCAGAAATTTTGAATATGCATTTTCAAATCACACTGTTTTAAAAGTTTTATTTGTAACATAAATTATACACAAAATTATTTATATTGTCCACATCAGATGGCCTTGCCCTAGTTAGTTTTCAGATTTCTCTTCTTGTTTTCACTGTAAAGGCTGGTCGGCTTCTTTTGGGCCGTTAATGGAACCCGTTCATATCCTAATAAATTAAAAAGCAGTCATCCATTGGTTGGTTTATTACAATTCAAGCAGTGCCAAAAGAAATTAATAAACTCTTTTGAAAAAAAAAAAGAAATTAATAAAAATTCATAGAAATTTTAAAAAATTCACTGAATATCTGAATAATATTGTAATGTATTAAAATAATAGTAGTATCTGTTTTAATTTGGAGGACTAGGTTCAATACGAGTACAAAAAATATATGTAAAATAAATTATTTATTTCATTCTATAATGTTTTTTGAAATAGAATATCATGAGTTTGTAGTAGGGGCTAGTAGAGATGATAAGACTTTTGTCCTTGAATCTTAACGGTATGAGTTTAAATCCCTTATCAACATTCTGGCGCGTGAGTTTATAAATATATTAAAAAAAAAATTGAAATATCATGAGTTTTGACTTTTATTTATTTATTTTTGCTTTCTTGAATTTTCTTGTGAAATTTTCAGAGAGATTGTCATTTTCTTGAAATAAAAGCCCTTAAATAACCCAATTTTTAGAAATTTGGACACATAACCTCTTTAATATTTTTTTTTCTTTTCAAAAATAGACGTTTTTTATGTTTTTAGGTTAATAAATAATACCTTTATTTGTGAAAATTTTATGGATAGAATATATTACTATGAATAATTCGTAAAAATTTTATGAATAGAATATAAATAAGTTATGAAAAATTTCCGAACAGTTTATGAACATTTTATAATTATATTATGAACATGTTATGTAGAATCAATCGGCTTTTTTTTTTTTTTTTAAGGAGGAGCTATTTTAGTGACTATTCATTTATTTTTAAATCTTAAAACTTGAGGGGCTATTTATGAATTTTGAAACTTTAAAAAAGATTATTTAAATTATGTCCCTTTCCATCTAAATAGTACTAATTAAATGTCAAAGATCCAAGACTGAATGGCCCCATTCATACTACCAAGGATTGGATATATGTGAATTGGCTTAAATTGCATATGAATGATCCCAAGCTAGCTATTAAATGATGATGATGATGATTATTATTATTATTATTATCATAAATCTAATAGTCGATGCTGCATGGAAACTTCATTTCTGGAAAAAATAGTAAATCGTAATGATTAGCAACTGGAATCAGCTATCAATGCAAGGATCAGCTAAGCCTAATATTCTACAGTCCAAAATTGGAAAACAAAGCTATATGCAAAATAGTCTTCTTTAAGAGAAGCGTGGGAAGAAATAAGCTTTAGCATAAATATTTTCTGCATATATTATCATAAATATTATTGGTTGAATATTCAAAGAAAGCTTTTATTTTTTTTTCCCCCGTTATTATTCTTATTGAAATTGATATTGAAAATTTCAAATTTGTACTTATGGACTCTTCTTCTAGAATGTAAATGCATATGCGATATGGTAAAAAGATTAGAGTTCGAATTCTCTTTCCCGATACCTAAAAATGCGATGAGATGACTTTGTAATTAACATTTTTTTAACGTACTTTGTAATTAACATAATCTGATAATTATTATGATTAGTAATTTGTAATTGTTAGTGAACTAAATTGTACTATCTCGTTTTTGGGCGTATGAAGCTCTTGATTCACTTCTAATTCTGTTCACAATAATCTAGAGGGGTTTTAATCCTATGTATTGTAATTATGCTGAATAAACTGAATTTAACTGTAATTGTCCTTTCATCCAGAACAAGAAATTTTCTAATACCATGATGCATTAATGGAGTGGGACCTTGCTAGAATTATTCAAGGACAAGGTACATAAATGGGTTGGGTTTTAATTATTCTTGAAAGGTACATGTTCCTAATTTCTAGTACAATTT
>CATIWJ010022421.1:0-11173 GCA_949640765.1 Croton laevigatus
ATCTTCTCAGCTCGGGTACCGGTCTGAGCCGCCACAAGTTTTTTCAGGTCGCCGATGGTATCATCTTCATTACACTTCACTCTGACCTTCTTCCCCAACCGATCGTTCAACACTACTTCCAACATCTTCCGAAAAGGGGAAGGAAATAACCCTAATTTCGCAGCTCAATTCAATTTCACAAGAAACGCAATTACAGAAGAAAAGCTTAGGTGGAGGAGCGAACAAGTTTCCTGGTTTTATATACATGGCACGCAGCAGTGGAGAGGACACCGTTAGATGAAAATTCGGGAATAAAATGAACGGTGAAGATGAAAATATGAGTGGGATGACGGCAGCCGGGTAGTTCGGTCCGAAATTCGGGAATAAAAAAAGTCACGTTACTATTTTACCCAATTCTACAATATTCGGACCTATCTCCGAATCCTTTTCGAATTTCAATTTAAAATTATTTGACCCGTTTCAAACCCGTAAAGCACAACCTTCTTTAATTATTTAATTCTACTATGTAATGTGGTCGGGTCGAGTTCCTACTTAATCCATACCCGGTAACAAATGACGCGGCAAAGGAAATAGCGAGCGAAGACAAATTCAGTGTCACTAAACACTCAAAAAAAGCAAAAGCGAAGAAGCATCATTGAATTGAATTATCATTTTCGTAGAACCCCATAATTCACAATCATCTCTTTATTCTTCTTCTTCTTGAAATTTTTCTTTTTGTGTGTATGATCAGAAAATAAAGAAAGAATTTAGAGGGGAAGAAGAAGAGAAAAGAAAAGAATGAATATTAGCCGGCCAGCGGTGCATCCAGTGGAGGCGCCGCCGCCGTTGACCGATGGGAATCAGGAAAATGAACCAAGGATGAGGATGAAGGATTTTCAAGGCATGCCTGGGACTCATGGTGGTTTAAGTCTTCGTCTTGCTCAGTTTGTATTTGCTCTTATCTCTCTTTGTGTTATGGCTACCACCATCGATTTCAACGCCGTGACGGCGTTTTGGTAATTTTTTCGAAACTTTAATTGGAATTTTAGAATAAAGTTTGATGCTTTTTTGCTTTTTGAAATTTGTTTTCGTAATAGCGATTATACTGTTTATTGGTTCTTTGATTGGTTTCTGTATCAGTTGCCTTGTGATTGCTGTTAGCTTGCAAATACTGTGGAGCTTGTCTTTGGCTATTGTTGATGTTTATGCTCTTATGGTGAAAAGAAGTCTCAGAAAGCCAATAATTATTCGTGTTTTTGCAATTGGAGATGGGGTAAATTTCTTCTTCTTCTTAGTGTTTTTGAATTTTCACTGTGTAATTGGTATATGATCACTATCTTTTGATTGAATCTTGCTTGTGTCTTTTGAATTTCATCTCATTGAATGAGTATAAGGTTTGTTCAATTCAATTTCTTAGTTGAATCACTTTGCTATTTTTTTTTTTTTTGATGTGATTGGAGGCTTAGAGTTATATACATATAGGAGACATTTGGTTTTGAACCCGATGAGATTGTGCACAGAGCCGGTTACCGAATGACTGAACTTAATCTTTTGGTTCAGTTCTATAATGGATTATGTTATTCAACAAGAATGTTGCTTGTTCATAGCTTAGTAAAAGAATCTGAATACTATCTAATGTATGGAAAAAGAAGTGTAGGCTTCATTGTCGGTTGTTGGGATTTTCTATATCTGTACTTTGAATATAACCTGTCAGTTCTAATTTTAATGAAAGAAGATTTGGGGTTGAATTTTAGTTGGCGAACAAATTCTTATAGCTGTTACAGAAAATGATGACTGCAAATTCTTTTATTTAACCCAATTCCCAAAATTTTGTTTAAGTATGATCAGCTTGAATTGAATCTTGAATACTATTCTTTCTCTAGTATGAATTTTCGAGATTGATTTATTTGTTTTTAATCCTCTGGTTGTATTTTATCAAAATGCCCGTCAAATTCTCTGATGGAAAGTTGAATGACTAAAATTTTACACACAGGAACTCTATCATCTGTAAGCATTTTCCTTTCAATATCAAGACCCAGTTTGATTTTGACTCTTGAAGATCTTGAAGAGGATTTTCATATGCTTTGATAATCTGTCGGTGTTTTGGTTTGGATTTAAATTCTTCCCTGGCTTATTAAAACACATTTCTCGTGTGCAGATTACATCGACCCTCACTTTTGCAGCTGCTAGTGCATGTGCTGGAATCACAGTTCTTATAGGCAATGATCTTAACAAATGTTCTTTGAATCCCTGCGGAAGGTTTGAAACGGCTGTGGCCATGGCATTTCTCTGTTGGTTTGCCATGGCACCATCTTTTGTGATGAATTTTTGGTCTTTGGCTTCCCTGTAAGAAACTGGGTATGCAGAGGCTTTTTTCCTGTAGACTGTATATTTTGCAGTCCTTTTCTTGATGATTTTCAATGGAAAGGTTCATTGCAACTAGTTTATAGACAGATAAATACAGCTTGCTAAATTTTAAAACCAACTATGATGTAGTACTTTTTTTACCATAATTATAAAAAAAAACTGAATTATATAAAAGTCCCATAACCTTTTCGCCTACTTGTTTCCCCCATTGTACAATTGCTTTGAGCTTTCGATGCAATCTAATCATGGTTTACTAGCTAATGGATGTCGAATAATTGTACGGTTAGTGGGTATGTGGTTGCAGAACGCCTTTTATGATAAGAATGTGCTGCAACTCTGTTTTCAGTTATAGTTTGATTATAATTGACACTGTGCGCGCAACGCGCGCGCGCGTGTATATATATATTATTATGTTTTTTACTCCTATATTCACTTTATATGGGCAAAATTTTCATTTATGGTAAGTGGGAGAGTCAATTGAAATGTGAGAACTCAATTATATCCTTGGTGGTTAGAGATATGCATCGGGAACAGGAAAAGTTGAAGGTAAATTCAAAAATTTAAAGGAGATTCTTAATAATTGTGAAAAAGTAGTTGTGTTGTGCCTATATAAAGTGAATGGAGGGAGTAATATTTTCGGAGTTGGTCGATGTCTGAAAAGCAACCTTTGTTAAATGACAAATTGGCTGCAGATATAATGTGATATTTGTACCAAATTTGCATATTTATATGGGAACTTAACATAAAACACCACCATTTGGCAATATTTTCATATATTTTTAATCGTTATTAACGATGTTTACCTGTTTGTGATCACAAGGAATGTGTTGTCTGCTCGTTATAGGGGAAAAATAATGGATATGCAATATATAACTTTTCTCTTCTTTTTATGGTTTGTTAAGCATGCAAAATGTGGTAACAGCTAGTTTGGGATTCCTTAATTAATGCAATGTGATATGTCAGCTTCTATTATGTTTTTTCTCCCTATATTAAGCATGTGGTTTTGAGCACTTGAGCTATCGAGCATTTTTGAAAGCGAGCTTGAGTTATGGGAGAAGGAGAGGATGAAGGGAAAGAAGCAAAGCAACAAGATGAAGTGAAGATGCATGAATCTGAGAAGAAATTTTGGAAGGTTTTAGGACAGGTATATTTTATATATCTACAAGTATGGAAACATATTTTCTACTCTATAATTTCTGTTATTAGGCTAATAATTGCAGGATTTGTCTGTTATAAGGTTAAGGTTTGACATTTTGCATAAAACAACAATATCAGTTGTTAATCATTAAGATATGAATGGTCTTTTAACTTATTATCTAAATCCCAAATTCAAAAGTTTCTTGAACAAATGATAGATCAGCTCAACTGCTTGAGAGAAACTTATGAATTCGTGCATGCTGTTTTTTGTTTCAGTGGAAGATCAAAGTGATCATCTTTTTGCTTTGTTGAAAAAGGAATCTCATACTTTTTTTTTTCTCCTTTGTCAGGTGGGCGAGTTGATCGAGAAGATTGATAACGAAATCAAACCACCAAATCGAAAACGAAGAAAATGCTCCTCTGTAAGTTTTTAAAAGTAAGAGAGTGTTTGGCATTACTTAAGCACCGTTTAAGCACTTTTTAACTTAAAAACAAATCATTTTATTTGTTTGTTTGTTTTTTTTTTTTGAGACTATTTTTAGAAAAGCAGCAAAATTTTATTTTTTGAAGCAAAAAAGAGAAAAGCACAAGTAATGCTAAACATGCACTGAATTTGCACGAATACTTATTAAGCAAGTTCTTGTTAATGTTCTTAGAGTGGAAGCAGCAAGTCTACCAGCTCAGCCTCAACCTCCTCAACTCAACCAGACCACACCCAAGAATTGGTGCAGACTGTAAAAAGGTTTCTGGAAGACCTGAAAGCTTAAAATATGTATTTATATCAATATTCAGCAGGGAAATAAAATATTTCCCTGATTTCATTTTCTAGCTGTCTTGTAACTCTGCCAGATTTATGAAATAAAACTCCAGACTGTATGGTTACATGTTTAAAAATGAGATATACTGCAAGTATGCAAATAGAAAGCTATGTGAAGTCTTCTGATTCCAGAAATGGAAACAAGTGAATTTTCTTGGAAATGTTTTGTAAATGTACATTATTGAGGATGGAAGCAGCAAAATATGATCAATCCTTCCTCTTCCCATTATTAAATCCTAAAATGGGGACGAGGAAAGAGAAAAAAAATTACATTTCTGACTAAAATTACATACGTAGTACCACTTTCACAGAATCTTGTGGCTGAAAAACTGTTCTGTAATGTACATACAATTCTAGAGGAAGCCAAAAAAAAAAAAGGGCTATCTTTTTCAAAAAGGCCTTTTGCTTGTTTAACTTTGACATGAATTGCAATTTCTCTCATGATTTCTCAGCAATTCTGATACACAATTACATGAAGATGGTATCTTTTCGGCTGAAAATATGGATCATGACCGACATTTTAACCTTGCAGCTGCTAACTCCCTTTTTAATTGCTCCATCCGTTCGACCAGGGCCATATTTTCCTGTAAGAAATCAACAAATTAAAGCAGAAAGAGAACAAAACTATGCGCAGAATTATGTGTAAAGAGGTTTGAAGCTGGGGGCTTACCTTTTGTAGCATTACCAGTTGTTGGTTAGTACTTGCATCATCCTCCACCTTCTGCTTAATCTGTCACAAGACATAAGACAAGTGTATATGCATCGTTCAAAAACAGGTTCATATCCCAATGGAGAGGGAAAAAAAGCACCCATTTGCAAGCAAACATCAGTACAATATTTGAAAGTGCTCGAATTTATGAAAATTTAATTGGGAATGATAAAATTAGTATACTTCTATCTTAGCATATTCCTGTGAATTACTAGAGAAATAATGTTGAGAAATTGTTGCAGCTTATGCAAGAATAATTGCAGCAAGGGTGTGTATTCAAAGCTGCGTGAAAGCTCTTACATAGAACATCTGCCAATAGAAGTTGAAAGTGTTGTGAATGGACAAACCTTACATGATAATGTTGAAAAATTATTTGATCATTGATAAATTATTTGATCAAAATTGATCTCTTGGATCACACCAAGGCTTAGCCTAGCAATAGGTGCATATGTAACTCAGACATAGGTTACGAGATCAATCCAACTTCCCGATTAGAAAAAATATCTTGGAAACTAATATGCATAGAAATTTTGGCAAGTTCTTGGGCTAACCCTCTGCAAAAGTTACTATGCACATTTTAATTTGATTGGGCACAGATCATAGCCTATCTGTAGAACCTCATCAACCTTGAGCCAGGCTTGGTAAAACCCTGATGGTTTTAAGACATTCCCATTTCCCAGTCAACAAGAATTAATTGCGGGGAAATTATTGCCACAACATGAAACCGTGAACTTCAAATTACTGAGTAACCACAAAATTAAACCAGGCTCACACCAAAAAACATACCATCTCCTTTGAGATTACTTCCCACTCTATGAAATAATGTATAAACCAAAAACAAAGAAACAAGACACTTGCAGGGCCAGTTAAAAATTTTAATTTTGTTTTGTGGGAGCAACAGGTTCAATTACATGAAAGTTTGGTTCATCATTTCTATAGTTCGAGCAAGACACATGGCATCATAGATCAGTCATA
This sequence comes from Croton laevigatus, assembly GCA_949640765.1. Lineage (NCBI taxonomy): Eukaryota > Viridiplantae > Streptophyta > Magnoliopsida > Malpighiales > Euphorbiaceae > Croton > Croton laevigatus. Next base: position 5,985 of record CATIWJ010022421.1, read on the forward strand.
GTAGACATCAAACAAACATGCTTTAATGGATAGACAAAATGTTGGAGGTAAACTTCAATGTAAAAAGTAAGATAAAATAAATTCCCAATTAGTCATTCGGATGAAAGAAACAGCATAAATACCTCTATAAGTTCCTTATCGCACTTAGCTGCCCTCTCTGCTTCTTCATCATATTTCATTCTCCACTCAGCAGATTCATCCATTGCTTCCCTATTGGCAAGATCGAATTGCCGTCTACAAAGTGAAAAGAAGGAAACATAGTGAACAAATACACCAAACCCATGATTGCAATTAATCTGGTCATAGATTCCCAATTCAGATCTAAACTTAGATGTTCTTTGATCAACTGGATCAAGATAAACCCACGTAAATTTTATTCAAATAACCTCACTTTTCTAACCGTTAAGTTCTTAATGCAATTCCTTTGTATATAGATTGATATCCAACAACCTGTACGTACATTATAATCCTATTCCAATGAATCTCAGGCTAAAAACAACGAAATTCAACAATTCAAAAAATGATTTCAGCTTGTTTAGCGTCATCTCTAAAGGGGTTAACTAATACTTAACAACTATAAACTATCTCATTCTCAATCATCACAAAACCCATCATCAGCATTATACCAAAAAAAGGCATTTATTTAAAAAAATTTACATAAACTTGTATAAAACTTATGAAATTTTAATCAAGCAATGTCTCAATAAGTGAAAAGGGGACAAACCCATCAGGCAATTACAAAATGAAACACAACAACTATTAAAAATCAAATCTTTCCGGTGATCAATGGCATAAATTAATAAAATAAGGTGTTCAAGCAATGTAATAGGAAGATTTTCAGAGAGGAGGAAAAGCTTAAGAGGAAACCTTATAAGCTCTGTATCATCAGAGGAAATAGCATAATCAATAGACCAAAGCCTTAAGTAAACTGCAATTCCAAGAAACATTACAACCGCTAAACCCACCAATATCGTCTTCCTCTCACCACCCATTCTCATCTGAAAATTTACAGAAGGTGGGTTATGGATTTTAGTGTACTTTGCTTGCTGGGTGTGACCAAAAATGATGTTAATGAGGGCAAAAGGTTGTTACTTGATTGAGTGCTGTTGGGTTAAGGCTCAGTATCTAGAGCAACTAATCAAATCGTTGTCTGTGTTCTTGATGTAAAGCAGATCGGTGCTTGTGATCTCATGTCCAACTATTACAACTAGGGTGCGCAGCACTCTATCTTTTTTTCCCAATACAACTAGAATAATATTCCATCCATATCTAATTTATACAGTTAATATTACTTTCTGCATGCTTATTAAAGAAAACACCTTTATTTCATTTTAATCCCAAAATATTTATTTCCATCTAATTATTGTATCTTATAATAAAAGATATATATTTCTATCTAATCATTATACATCATAATAAAAAAATTAAATAAACACACATAATGTGACTAAAACAATAAAAGAATTCTCACACCCCAATAAAAAAAAATGATAAATTTGCTTAGTTGAGCAATCACTTTTTCTCTTAAAAAAAGAAAGAAGTTCGCGGATTAGGGAAAATTAAGAAAGTGGCGTGAGCGGATAATTAAGTTGAAGTAGAATTATAAGTGAAATATTTTAACTTAAATATCAGAAAAATATGGAAAAATTTACTTAATTACACAAAAGGAAGAAATCATTTTCCACGAAAAATATGAGGAGAGTCCCTATTAGATATTAAAAGTAGTTAACAAGTAAACAAAACTAAGCACTAATGTTTTTATAAGAGAAGGTGACCTTTGAGGGATTACTTAATCCAGCAAAACATGGGACAACTCCAATTAAAAGATGATATTGTGAATAAAGCATCAATTGATGTTAATCATCCAATTAGACAGTTTTTACCAAAATGATGATGTTCATATGTAACTTATTTCAGCGAGCAAGGAAAGGGGCTCACTTTTCGACAGTGACTAGGAAGAATTTCCTTCCTTCTTCCCCCTCTCTTCGCTGCTGCTATTTTCTAATGTTATTTTATTTTATTCTATTGGGTTAATCAAAATAAAGTCAGTTTAATTTAGTAGAAAAGAAAAAGTTTAATGAAACGTCGTCGTTTTGATCCGACCTAAAAAAAATTCAATTAATGAAATGGTGTGTTTTGGGGTTATAATGAAACGCACCGTTTCATTAAATATCACATATGTTGTATATAAGAGAAAATAAATTTTAATGAGTCAAATGTTCTCATATTCTATCTTAAGGTACTGTCACATAAAAAAAACTACTCACTCAGCAATTATTGCTATTTAGTTATAAAAATATTAAAATTCTTTTGTCCATTTATTTTAAAATATTAAATAATTAGTCACTAATTTTAAAAAAAAATTCTAATTTTTAGTCTCTCAAAGAACTAAATAATTAAATGAAAAAAAAAAACTATGTAATATTAAGAATATAGAGGCTATATTATAAAATAATAATATATAAATATACAAGGATGAAATAATAATTATTCCTTTAGTCAACTAAAAGCAATCCGATTTTGGTTTGATTATTAATTCTTTTTGTTTTACAAAAGATTTATCGGATTTGAATCAATGGATTTTGATTCAATTTTGAATGCTTATAATCAATCTCTTTATGAACTTAGATGTTGAAATATAACTCAAATTACTTTTCAAAATTTTATTGATCATGACTCCATGAAATGCAATTATAAATTTCCTATCCTCATTGATATTATAATTGACAAAGAAAAAACAAAAAATAAAATTTCAGCGGCCAGATCTTGACATAGAAAAATGAAATATTCTGTAGCAAAAATTTGAATTTTTATTTTTTATTTTTTCGAAAATGACTTGGATAAAAATTTGAAAATTACATTAACATCCTATTATTTTCAAATTAGTAATCCAAAAATTGTGAAAAAATGGACAAAATTGCGCTTCCATCAACCCATTCTTTTTAGGCCCACCTTCAAATAAAATTCAGAAGCCTATACCTTTCAGGCCCACCATTCTTCTTCTTCTTCTTCTTCTTTGGTCATCATTGTTACGCTTTTGTCCGGCATGTTGATGTTGCTTTCTTCTTCATTTTTCTCCCAAAATTTCATAGGGCTCAACACTCTCTTTGGCCTCTATGCGGCTACGCCACTGCTTATATTATGTGACTAATTAATTGTTTCAGATTGTGGACTCTTTTTGACTTAAGTTACCATTATGTCAAAATGTAACCTTTTTTTTATAGTGTGGACAAGTTAATTATTCTTGTATAGGATGTTATTATGTACATATGAGGTCTTATTTTTGTAGAGCTCACAATTCTTAGAAGAAATGGAACTTTTATTGTAACACCCCTTAACCCGACCATTTGCAGCCAAGCTAAGAAGTGCCATATTACATGTTACATATCTTATCTATTTAATTTATAATAATAAGGGTATTTTTTTTCTATCACTACCCTAACTTTGCATGTGCTAACTTCATCTTCACAATATATGTCAGTCTAAGTTCTTTGGGCCCATTCGCTATTTATCAGTTCATGTTTCTTTCACATCTTTCGGAGACCTACAAGTTCATAATTAACCAAACTTGCTGAGCTATTACGCTCAGTGGATACTTTATAAAGCATAAATAATTTAAATGCACATGCATAATTTTAAACAATATTAAGCAATATTTAAATTTCACAAATCACTTTAATAAAATAAATTGCTTAATAAAAATCTTACTTGATTTAGCTCTACTAGGTATTTAAGTGAACACAGGGATAAGGTCTCTATCTGTATTTTCGAATGACATGGTATTTACCACGCATAATTCGAACTCTATTTTTTCAATTTAATCGGCCGTATTCAAAATTAAATCAACATCAAAATTTGATCTGTGTTACGACTGACTCAGTCTGTATCACCTTTAGATCTCTTTCTCTATTCAATCTGTTCAAAATTTCGCAGTACTACTAAGTATATGATGCATCATACCCTTATCTCACTAGTTCAACTTATCCTAAGTAGAGCAATAAATATTTACTGTATCAATTTCACATTTATCAAATATATCTTCAATTTCCTTTCCATAATTCAATACCTATTTAACAAAAATATCATTGTCTTAAATCATTGTCTTTTTCAAAATACAATCATAATAAATTTTCAACTTATTTATTTTTATAAAAAATATACTTATTCAAATATACTGTATTTTTATTTTTAAAATATATTTATCTTTGATAAATACATCATTTTTATTAATACCATAATAATATTTCATAACATATATTTCAAATATTTTTTAATAAAGTTAATAAATACTATTACTTATTTCTTAATATTAATTGCAAAAATCTTTATATAAATTTTACTAAAATAGAATTTTCTCAAACATAAATATTCTTAATTAGTTTCCTTGTCAGATTATTTTAGAAGTTTACTATATAGTAATTTTTTCCAAAAATATTATGTTAAATTATAACTTTTTCAAAATATCTAATGAATACTATTTTCTCAAAATAATCTTATTAATGATATAATAATTTTTCCCAAAATATCTTAATTCTCTTATAAAAATATACTTTACAAAATAATATATTTTCTCTTATAGAATAATACTTTATTAAATATATTACTTTAACAAATTATTTAAGAAAATTATTGTATAACAATTTTTCAAAATAATATTTTAACTTATATTTTTCAAAATATTTTAACTCCTTATATGTATATAAATTACTTATGTAATATATTAAAATAATACTTTATTCAAAACTTATTAAATAATTTGATCTATTTAAAAGTTATTAATAAATACTTAATCATATCTTTCAAATATTTTTTCCTAAAATCAGTATAAATATTAACATCAATTTAAATAACCATAATAATAAGATTAATAGTAAAAATATTAATAGTAGTAGTAGTAAAAATAAAATAATAATAATAATAATAATAATAATAGTAATAATAATAATAATAATTAGATATATCATATAAAATAATAATTAAAAATCTTTAGTTAAACATGTATTATTTTATCCAACATAAGGATATTTAAAATTCTTAATTCTTTCTCTTATTAACCAATATCACAATCTCAAATAATTTATAACCAATAGAAATATTCAATTCAAATAATAAATCATTTAATGCAAATAATTAAAAACATGAATAAAATTTAACTTTATATTAATTAAAGTATCAAATCTGTCTCCGTT
>CATIWJ010022437.1:0-12256 GCA_949640765.1 Croton laevigatus
TTGGTATTGGTGAAAAAGTAAGTGTTGTAAAGGGTTGATAATTGTTTATTATTATTTTGTATTGGTATTAGTGAAAAGTAGGGTTGTATTGGTATTTGTGTTTTTAGGGTGTAAAGAAATGAAAAAATTGGAGGTAGTAACATTTACTTAATACTTGAAAAAATATAATATTTACTTAATATTTCGAAATATGTGATATTTACTAAAAATAAGTTTTAAAAGTTAGAAATTTATTATAACCCTTTCTATGGAACTATAATATGAGTTTTCCTGGTTGATGTTTTGGAAAATAAGTTAAAGACGATCCTTTGGAGTATTGGAGTTGGGAATCCATCTCTAGTCCTTTCTCAGTAGTCGAATCCAGGGGATAAGTAACTGAAAAAACAATTAAAGCATTTAGTGCATGAAACTAAATGGTTAAAATAAAATATTTAAAACTGATTTGCTTAGTTTATGAAAATACACCATACAATGAGTGTAGATAAGTAATTTTCTTAGGGTATAAGGTTAGAATTCAGGACCTCCAAAATTCAACGAAGGTAATAGGTAGCATTACAAAACTCTTAACAAAAACAAAATGCACTTCAAATGAACAAACAGTTCTAACAAGTAGAAGGGTTTGCACCTTTTTTCAAATAAAATAAAATAAAATGGACAATTTTACTTTGCAACACAACTGATGTTTTCAAAGAAGATTGAGAAAAAGGAGATATTATGCGGAGCATCTTCAAAGTGACATGACCAAAATATTAGTAGTATTTCATTTCAGAGGGGAAGGCCAAGGATAGTGGCTTTCATCACAACTTGCAATAGCACTAAAATGTCAACTGATGACGCCTTCTAGAGCGAACACTAAAATAATGTCAATTGCAGTCCCTACAACAAGCCATCAAAAGCAAAAACTATGCCAATGCCAACCCCATACTATAAATCCAATGTCAACTGCCTTTCCTATGTGTGTTTTTTGTCCGTGCAGCGTACAATAATATCTATAAATGACTCAAGCCACCCACAAGCTACTCCGAGCTTAATTTTGTATATGCTAATTAATTAGACTTGTTCCTTAAAGCTAAAAGATTAAATTTGAACTACGTAGGTTAATGTAATTGACTTGAGCATGCATGAATTATAAAGGTCAACTTGCTGAAACTCAAAAGCTAGATTGCTCTAGGCTTGTGCGCTAGCTTATATGCAATCTTATTATAAAAATTATCACAAAAGAAACTAAATTATTCAAGGATTTTATTATTATTTTATTTGAAAATACAAGTAATTTGTTAAACGATAATGAAATTTAATTTTTCCAGGTGACAACTTTTGCTTGATTTAACTCATTTAAGCCCACAAAATTTTCAAGCACACAAATGCTGAGACTTAACTCAATTGCAGACCTACACAGATGCCTACAGGACATGAATAACCATTTGCGATTTGTTCATCACATGTATTTGCAACTAGGCGTAGGACAGCATAGTCCAACAGCAAAGGTTGATATTGCGCATGCCAGTTAAAGAAGAACATTTATAACCAATATAAATATTTTTAGGTATAGTTGAAAATCTACTCATCATAGTTGCAATACCATGATAGAAAAGGTGCAAATAGATTATTTGTCCCTCCAAAAAATCATAGCCTGTATTGAAATTCTCTTACATCCAAACAATAGATCATTTTCACCCATATCTTCTTTCATTCGGTCGTCAAACTACCTCATACAAAATATTCCTCTCTCTGTCTCTATACCTATCTCAAGTTTTACTTTGCTTACATTGCATTCATATTGTGTAGCAAAATGAAAACAGAAGCATAAAGTGTTAGTGCTTACAGCATAATAAACATGACGGCTGCTAGGACAGCTCTGCTGCTGCTCATCCATCACTGGGTTTTAACATTTTCCTTTGCACTTTCAGGTCACCACCACCATCTACACCACTCCTTACTTAAAGACAAAGAAGTTCTTCTAGCATTTAGAAAGACCATAACATTCGATCCAGATTCCAGGCTTGCTAACTGGATTGAAGCAGTCGAAGTCTGCAACTTTACAGGGGTCTTGTGTGGCAGGCGTCAACATCGTGTAGTGGAACTCAACCTGTCCAGCAGTGAACTCACTGGGCCACTTTCACCGATCATTGCAAACCTCACTGGCCTTCGAGTCCTCAACCTTGTTGAAAATCACTTCTTTGGAGTCATCCCTCCTGAATTATCTTCTCTTCGACACCTGCGACATCTCATGTTAGACCTGAACAATTTTCAAGGCTCATTGCCCGAGTCCTTAGCCCTTCTTTCCAAACTCAGTTTGATAACTGCCATGAGTAACAGTTTGGAAGGTGAATTGCCACCTACCCTATTCTCCAACTGCACTTTATTGGCAAATGTTGACCTATCACACAATTTTCTGAGAGGAAAAATTCCCCAAGAAATTGGAAATTGTCAACAATTATGGACCATCAATTTATACAATAATCAATTTACAGGACAGATTCCTGTATCTTTTACCAATATTTCAGTTAAACTCTACAGTATAGATGTAGAGTTTAACCATCTTTCTGGTGAACTGCCTGCAAATATTGTAGGGAAACTACATTCACTTGGGTTACTTCATTTATCATACAACAACATGATTAGTCACAATAACAATACTAATCTTGAACCATTCTTCACTGCACTTGGAAATTGCACTCGCTTGAAGGAGCTTGAGTTGGCTGGCATGGGACTTGGGGGACACATTCCCAGTTCCATTGGACGACTGAGTAACAAATTGTCCAGCCTCATGCTGCATGAAAACCAGATCTATGGGTCAATCCCCTCAGGTATAGGAAATCTTTCTGGCCTGACACTACTCAATTTAACATCCAATTCTTTAAATGGAAGATTTTCAACAAAGATTAGTCAATTGCTCAAACTAGAACAACTTTTTTTATCACACAACTTGTTCACTGGAGCAATTCCAGGAGCACTAGGCCAATTTCCTAAACTTGGTCTTATTGATCTATCAAATAACCAATTCTCTGGTGAAATACCTGCAAGTCTAGGAAACTTGGTCAAAGTGAATTATATGTTTCTCAACAATAACAACCTTTCAGGAACTATACCCCCAACATTAGGGGAGTGCATTGATATGTACAAGTTAGATTTGTCCCACAACAGATTGACAGGGACCGTCCCTCCACAAATATCAGGTTTACGTGAGATCCGAATATTTCTAAATCTTTCACACAATCATCTTGAAGGGCCGTTGCCAATCGAATTCAGCAAGCTGACAAATGTTCAAGAGATTGACATTTCATGTAATAACTTCACTGGAAGCATCTATGTTCAGATTTCAAGCTGCATTGCATTGAGGACGATAAATTTCTCACAGAATGCTCTGCAAGGGAACCTACCTGATACACTCGGTGATTTAAAGAACCTTGAATCTTTTGATGTTTCAGGAAATCACCTGTCTGGAAAGCTCCCAGAAAGTCTCAACAAAATTCCAAGGCTCACATACTTGAATCTTTCTTTTAACAACTTTCAGGGACAAATTCCCTCTGGCAGTGTCTTCAATTTACTTACAAATCAGTCATTCTTAGGTAATTTGGATCTTTGTGGTGGAGTTCCTGGGATGCCTGCTTGCCCCTACAACAGAAATTGGTTTCGCTCACGAATGTTCTTCATTATATTTGTCACGGTTATATTTATATCAGCGCTCTTATCAACAATATGCTGTGTGACTGGAATCCGCCGCATCAAAGTAATTATTTCCTCAAGAAATTCACTGAGAACTGGGCCAACTGGCAGAACAAGAAAACTGACAGTACCAGAATTGATCCGCAATTTTCCAAGAATTACATATAGAGAACTGTCAGAGGCCACTGAAGCATTTAATGAAAATAGACTAATTGGTACAGGGAGTTATGGGCGTGTTTATAAGGGAATGCTTCCAGACGGGACTCAAATAGCTGTAAAGGTATTGCAGTTTCAATCTGGAAATTCAACGAAGAGTTTTAACAGAGAATGCCAGGTGTTGAAAAGAATTCGACACAGAAATTTGATAAGGATCATAACAGCGTGTAGTCTTCCAGATTTTAAGGCTCTTGTTCTCCCATATATGGCAAATGGAAGTTTGGATAGCCGTCTCTACCCACATTCGGGTACAGGTTTGTGCTCGGGCTCTTCTGATTTGACTCTCATCCAGAGACTGAACATTTGCAGTGACATAGCTGAGGGGATGGCTTATCTGCATCACCACTCCCCAGTTAAAGTCATTCATTGTGATCTCAAACCTAGCAATGTTCTTCTCAATGATGACATGACAGCTCTGGTTTCTGATTTTGGCATTGCAAGGTTGATTTTGACTGTTGGAGGTGGAAATGCTGCAATTGTGGAGAATGTGGGGAACTCTACTGCAAATTTGCTATGTGGATCCATCGGATACATTGCACCAGGTATGAATTTATCCTTTGCTTCTGCATGTGCAAAACCGCAAACAAAAAATTTTGAACTCAAAAGACATTCAGTGAAAACAAAATGTGCAAACATTAAGATTGAGGTGGATGCTATAGTCATTTTTAATGGATAGACTATTGTCCTTTTATTAAAAAAAAAATGGATTCGTTGATTCTTTTATGTTGACTAGTTTTCAAATCTCCCAGGATTCAGCTCACTTATAAATTCTTCATCTATAGTCATTAATCATAAAGATAAAAATACTGTAATTTAATTAGTAACAAGAACCATTCCAACAGTCAGTACAGTGATAATGTAACTCTAGAAACATGACATCATTGCTGTGGATCCAATTGTCTCACCAATCTGAATTATCATATATCCAACTTTCTAATTCAGTATCTGATCACAGAAAAACTGTCTTACATCTACAATAATTCTGATTCAAAAATGCAGAGTACGGATTTGGTTCAAGCAGATCTACAAAAGGAGATGTTTATAGTTTTGGTATCATAGTTCTTGAGATAGTCACTAGAAAAAGACCAACAGATGACATGTTTACTAGTGGGCTAAACCTGCACAAATGGGTGAAGAGTTACTACCATGGTAAAATGGAACAAGTAATAGACTCTTCTTTGGTGAGAGCTTCAAGAGATCAATCCCCTGAAGTAAATAAGATGTGGGAAGTTGCCATAGGAGAATTAATTGAGCTAGGCATTCTTTGCACTCAAGAGTCTCCCTCCACAAGACCTACAATGCTTGATGCTGCCGATGACTTGGATCGACTAAAGAGGTATCTTAGTGGAGATACAACTGCAACATTTGCGTCTTCTTTGGGAATTTCATCGTCGACCATAGAAGATGACTATTAGCTTGCTAATTTGTAGTACATGCTGTAAGTTGCATCACTTCTCTTATTTAACCTCTCCTTCCTTAACCTCTCGAGACTTTTACTGGCTCTTCCATAGTTGCATGGATCAAATCGTTATGCACCTATTTTTCAGAATCCCCAAAACATTTTATATTTCTAAATTATAATTCATGAACAAAGTCAGCAGGCAACTGAAAGATATTATTGAACCATGTACTGATTTGCAAAAGTAAACTACCAATAATACTTATAAAGTGGAACAAAGTTTAAACAGAAACGCATATGAGTCGTATGTTTTTATACAATCAACCAACCAACACAACTCTGTCTTTTCTCTTCATAGTTTATGGCTCTGCTTATGTTGGATTAGTAAACGTTTTGATGATTCAATGTAGCGATCCAATGAACTATGCCAGTCCAACAACCATTTTAAAGCGCATAAAAAAGAAGAAAGTATATATATATGGGAGTCTTAAAACAATTTGCATTCAAGCACTGAATAATGTATTCAAGTTTCCAAAGTTTCACCTGCCTAGTTTTCCATAAGCAGAAGTATATTTTCGTAACTATAGCGTATTAAGGGGATATGAAAAATTGAGTAGCAGCTAGACTAGACTGGAGGAGATTCAAATAAGGATCAGACGTTAACAAGCATTCCAAAGCAGAAACTGAAGATCACGCCACGAGCAACTCATAGTACCGCATGCCGCAGAGCATAATCTGTTAGCGGAAAAATGAAATACGATAAGAACAGGAAGAGAACCTTATTTTGGTGCAGAATTCCGATAAACGACGCTGCTAAAGTGAAAATCGCTTCTTTCTTCTTCAGCATTTTCCAGATGCAGTTGAGAAACATGAAGACTGAACCCGATTGCACGGCGAGGTTAACAGCAAATGAGTAAGAGATCTCCAACGCTAACGCTAACGCGATCCACTTGTCACAGAGACTTTTTCTAAAAAATACTCTCTAATGCTAATTTTGGATGTGAAGGTGGACTTGACATTAAAGTCCCTTCTATTTCTAGACAATGTCGGAATACGTCCCCAATTCCCAGGCACTCGATTTAATTTGGAACCGAAATCGAGTTTTGATTCCGTTTTCTGTTTCGGGTCTGGTTTTGAAAGAACCCAAAGTTTTCATAAAGCACTGATTTTCAATTTTTTAATTGAATTTTTTTTAAAAAAATATAATAATTTCAAATTTGAAATAATCAGAAAAAAAAATTAAATTTTCACCGATAACTTATGTGAATGATTTTTTTATCATAATTATGTAATTCTATATAAAATTCTATAATTTTGAATCCTTCATTCACTTCTTATTTGAAAATCAATTCTTGATATGAACTAAAATTAAATTCACAACCTTAAATAATTGTTGTTTTAGTTTAGCAATTTTTCTGGATTGATTGCCGAATTATTGTTTTTTTTTTAAATCAATTGTTTTTTTTTAATTAATGTCTTTCCTGCGGAATTTTTTCAAAATAATTTGATGATAAATGTTGTATATAGTTTCACAAAGCCAATTATTTAATGATAAATATCGTATATATAGTTTCGTGAAAGCTCTGCTGGTTAGGTATGCTTCTCATGAATAAAATTCTCATTTCTTAAAAAAAATTTTATTTTGAAGAAAGGGAGAGAAGTAAATAAATATTTTAATTTCTTTTTCATTTGAATGAATGTGATAGAAAGCAATAAAGTTAAGTACCAATATTACAAGAATAAGCTTAATGTTACTAATCAAGAATTAGTATTTTTTTTCATTTGAAATTTTATTCCAATAATTTTTATTGAATATTTTTCCTATTGATTGTCACAATTTCGCAATTTGAATTATTCAATTGGGATATTTTTTTTTATTGAATATTTTTTCTATTGATTGTCACAATTTTGCAATTTAAATTAATGAATTGGGATATTTGTATTGATGCAATTAGAACACTAGCGTGAAAAATGTCTCGCAAATTACAAATTGGCTTTATAATTTTGATATTAAATCACAAAAAATTATACACAAAAAATCTCAAATTAAACTTTCCGATAGACAAAAGAGTTCATGGCACAAATACAATAGAAAATGAAAAGCAATCCAAATGCTTTATGCTCTTTTTATTACTTATGAAAGGAAATTTACATGAAAGATCCTTTTAACCTAATAACATAACTTTACAATACCAAAGCATAAAATCAAGCCAAGAAGACCAAAAGCAGCACACTATAATTGCCCACATCTATTCCTTAGTCAACTTCTTCAATTTTTGGTCCGGCGCCAGAACCAGCAGAGCCATCACTGGCACCACCACCACCCATTGGCATATCACCGCCAGCTTCACCTCCCTGATACATCTTTGCAATTATAGGATTGCACAATCCCTCAAGCTCCTTCAACTTGTCTTCAAACTCCTCAACCTCTGCTAATTGGTTTCCATCCAGCCATTCAATCGTTTCATCAACTGCTTTCTCAATCTTCTGCTTATCAGCCGGATCCAATTTTCCGGCAAATTTGTCATCTTTAACTGTATTCCTCATATTATAAGCATAATTCTCCAAAGAATTCTTGGCTTCAACCTTCTTCTTCACTTCTTCATCCTCTGCTTTGTACTTCTCTGCTTCTTGCACCATTCTTTCAATCTCCTCCTTGCTTAATCTTCCTTTATCATTAGTAATAGTAATCTTGTTCTTCACACCAGCAGTCTTATCCTCTGCGGAGACATTCAAGATTCCATTTGCGTCAATATCAAAGCACACATTAATCTGAGGAACTCCTCTTGGTGCTGGAGGAATGCCAGTCAGCTCAAATTTTCCCAGAAGATTATTATCCTTTGTTCTTGCTCTTTCTCCTTCATAAACTTGGATGAGTACTCCGGGTTGATTATCAGAATAAGTAGAGAAAATTTGTTCCTTCTTTGTAGGAATTGTTGTGTTCCTAGGAATCAAAACTGTCATCACACCACCAGCAGTCTCAAGTCCAAGACTAAGAGGAGTCACATCCAAAAGAAGCAAATCTTGAACCTTATCATCCCCTTCGCCGCTTAAAATGGCAGCCTGAACAGCAGCACCATACGCCACCGCCTCATCGGGGTTTATGCTCTTGCATAGTTCTTTTCCATTGAAGAAATCTTGCAGAAGTTGTTGAACTTTGGGGATTCTTGTTGATCCACCAACAAGAACAACATCATGAACATGACTTTTGTCTATCTTGGAGTCACGAAGGCACTTTTCTACAGGCTCCATGCATTTTCTAAACAAATCCATGTTCAATTCTTCAAATCTGGCTCTTGTAATCGTAGCATAGAAATCAATACCTTCGTAAAGAGAATCAATTTCAATAGTAGTCTGAGAGGTAGAAGAAAGAGTTCTTTTAGCCCTTTCACAAGCAGTTCTCAACCTTCTTAAGGCTCTGGCGTTTGAGCTAATATCTTTCTTATTCTTTCTCTTGAACTCTGCAACAAAATGGTTAACAAGTCTATTATCGAAATCCTCACCACCCAGATGGGTGTCACCAGCAGTAGCTTTAACTTCAAAGATACCCTCTTCAATTGTCAATAGAGAAACATCAAAAGTGCCTCCTCCGAGATCAAAGATCAGGACATTCTTTTCACCTGATCTTGATGCTTTCTTGTCTAGACCATAAGCAATTGCGGCTGCAGTTGGCTCATTGATAATTCTCATCACATTAAGACCAGCAATAGCACCAGCATCCTTGGTAGCCTGCCTTTGTGAGTCGTTGAAATAAGCAGGAACAGTAACAACAGCATTTTTTATCGTTAGACCCAAATAAGCCTCTGCAATTTCCTTCATCTTTGTCAAGACCATAGAAGATATTTCCTCAGGAGAAAATTGCTTTTCTTCTCCTTTGTACTGCACCACAATCATAGGCTTATCCGCTGGACCAGGGACTACCTTGAAGGGCCAATGCTTCATGTCCATTTGAACAGTGGAGTCAGAGAAACGACGACCTATAAGTCGTTTAGCATCGAAGACCGTGTTTTGAGGATTCATAGCAACTTGATTCTTTGCTGCATCGCCAATCAGGCGTTCTGTGTCTGTAAAAGCAACATAAGAAGGAGTGGTTCTGTTGCCCTGATCATTTGCTATGATTTCAACACGGTCGTTTTGCCAAACGCCGACGCAGCTGTAAGTAGTACCAAGATCTATGCCGATGGCCTTGCCTTCAGTTTTTGCGGCCATTGAAGAAAATCTTTAAAAGAAATCAGAAAATTAGAAAAAAATGTAAATATATTGTAGAGTAAGAAAGCTTGGTTTGTCTAGAGTTGTTTTCTTGCTCTGAAATATGGTTAAAAATCTGAGATTGGAAATGGAACGTGTGAGAGAGGATATATATAAGGAGAGGAAAGGAAGTTGGGAGAATTTTCCAGAGAGAAGAAGAAGCAGCAGGCTATAGGGCCGACACTTGAGATATTCGGAGTTTGAGTCAGTTAAGGAAGTAAAAACTAGATCGTTCTGGAAAAATGGTGAGGTGGTTTTATAGCTTTCTGGACTTGCTTAGAAATTACACGTGGTTCTTAAATTAACAGACTGGAGAGTTCATTACATTTGACATTCTGACCCGAGTACAAGGTTAAACACTTGGGCCTTGCTCAGGAAAGCTAACTTGGGCCAATATTAGTTATAAATAGGGAAATATTCAGACAAACCTTCTTATTTTTTGCTCATATCGACAATTTTTTTTTTGTCTTTTTTTTTTTATAGAAATCTCCGTCTATTTTAATTTTGTTGATAAAATTACCTTTCTATCTATTTTTTTTATTAAAATAATGAAAAAATGACAAAAATATAATTTTATAGACCTTTTTGAAAAAACTCAAGAAATGAAAGGACTGAGTTGATATCTTCATTTTTTCAACCTTGTTTCCCACAGTAAGCCCTAGATACCGGCCTCCCTGCCACCATTTCCGGCTGCTCATCCTTCCCTTCCCCTTTCTCTATTCATCCACCTTTGATTTTCATTTTGAGAGAGAGAAGATCGAAAACAGAAAGATATAGAAACGAAATCGAAATGGTAGATGAAGAACAATCGTCAAAACGAAAATGAGCTTTCATTGCTACTTTTCATTTGCATTTTTGAATGAAATTTTAGGAATAGGATTAATGGTTTCTCTTGATATATTTTGAAGGAAAAGGCAGAGCAGATTGAATAAAAAGATATTTGATTCGAGCATTGGTTATAATTATTATGAAGACCCTTTAAGAGGAAGTAGGAGTGAATCAGGCTTCCTAGTTTTCGATCTCAATACAATACGAGCAACTACTAATAATTTCTCTACTGATATCATATTTGGACAAAGTGGTTTTGGTTGTGTTTATAATGTAAAGTTTCTGTCTTTTGAATTGGGTTTTCGATTTCAGGGTCAGCTATCTAATGAATAAGAAATTACAGTAAAAAGAATGTCCAAACATTCAAGGCAAGGAACTGAAGAATTAAAAAATAAAGTTATAATAATTGCAAAACTTCAGCATAGGAATCTTGTGAAACTTGTAGTTTGCCGTATTCATAAAAAGGAACAAATGCTCATAATATATGAATACTTGGCAAACAAAAGTTTGGATTCATTTCTTTTTTGTCAGTCTTATTTTTCTGCTTAAAATGAGAGAATTTATTTACAAAAACCATTTCATTTCATTAAACATTAATCAATTGTATGTTAAAAAAAACATTAATCAACTGATCTTTTATTGTTACAGATCAAACAAAAAGATCATTTTCAATTTCTTTCTGACGATTGTTCTTCATCTACCATTTCGATTCCGTTTTCATTTGTGTATCTTTCTGTTTTCGATCTTCTCTCTCTCAAAACTAAAATCAAAGGTGGATAAACTGAGAAAGGGAAAGGAAAGGATGAGTTGCCAGAAATGGTGGTAAGGAGGCTGGCGGCTAGGGCTTATTGTGGGAAACAAGGTTGAAGAAAGGAAAATATCAACTCAGTCTCTTCATTTCTTGAGTTTTTTCAAAAAAGCCCATAAAATTATATTTTGGTCATTCTACCATTATTTTAATAGAAAAAATAGGCAGAATGGTAATATTGTCAACGGAATTAAAACGGAGAGAGATTTTTGTCAAAAAAAAAGACAGAGAGAAAAATGTTGATATGGGTAAAACATAGAGAGATTTTTGTAAATATTCATTTTCAAAACATAAAAAATTACATTTGTGAAAATTTTGGTTCTGTTCCGACCCGAACCGAAACCCCTAACCCAAAAATCCAAAACAATGGAATTAGACAAATCAAGCTAAACCCAAAGGAGATGCGGGTTGGAAGAGTTGGAAGTTGGGTTGTGTCGATTTTATTCGGCTTCAACCAGAAAAAATATATATCTATAGTATATATAAAAGCACGAATGAGGAACATTCACTGCAACACCCATTATACACCTACCGAAGTAGACCTATAAGAGGGCTACACGTGTCTTTGTACGGTATACAGAACATAAAATTTTTTTTATTAATTTACAATATTACAGTACTATACAAATTTTCTTTTACATTGTTACAATTAACTTTACAATGTTACCGTATATGCTACACTATTCTAACTTTTAGTGTCTCAGATGCCGATCCTCTAGACTTATTCTTTCTTGACTTCTGCTTCCATAACCTACAAGTTAGCAGAAACTAACTTGCTGAGCGTAAAGCCCAGTGGATACTTTACACAACAATAATATAAATAACATATAGTAATATCTTAAAGCCACACATATATTTCAAGTAGCACACAGTCATGTCAATGCATCACATTATCACATAGCATCACAACACATCGAGTAAGGGTAAAGTATCAAACCTGTTTGTTCCTGCCTATCGTATGCTGCTCCCACGTACCCGTGCTCTGATTTGATCCCGTAGTTATCTAATTCAATAATTTACAACTCGATTAATTCCTTAGCTAATTTATTTAAAATTCCTTTTCAATATTCCTATTATACAATTTATTT